>OZ030009.1:3862500-3960000 GCA_964023405.1 Apodemus agrarius | reverse complement strand
GTATACACATACATGCATACGTATATACACATATATACATATGAACACACATGTATACAAGCATGCACACACACATATACATATACATTCATGCATATGTACTTACATATACATATATATACATACACATATATACACACATATGCACACATGCGTACATGCATACATATATGCATATATGTTCATGCATATGTGCGCAGTGCATGTATATGTATGTACTTGCATACACACATATACACATACATACACATACATGCATATGTATATATGTACACACATATATACACACATCTGTACATACATATGCACATACATGCATACACAATACAAATATATATATTTCTACTTAGTCTCAGCTTTTAATGACCACTGAAACAAAGATATAAGCCACAGAGATTCTAGAACAGAGAATTCTATTCGGATTGTCCCTACCAAGTGTAGAGGATAGAAAATGAGTTCTTTACTCAAGAGGTTTGCTGAAGACCGCCTACCCAACATCCCGGGGACCTGGGTGGCCAGGGTATGAGGCACATGCAGGACCCTAGCCTCACGCCAGCATTTACCATGACGGGACCTCCGGGCTGTGGCACCCACCTTCTGAGTGCTGGTACAGGGGAGGTTTGAGCTGCCTACCGTAACAGCAGCCATAAACTCCGGCAATCCCCCTATGCTCTGCAGGGGGCACCTAAGCTTGAACTGTGTGAGGTCGCCAGGAAGCTGCTGCATCGTGCCCCTGCTCTGAGGAAGAAGCCTTCCCCATGGGGGCTGCCTGGGGGCCAGAGGGCTCCTCTGACCTGTGCAGCCTGCACAAACCCAGGGAAGACCCCTTTCCCTGGAGACCCTGTGTGGAGAGACCCCCCACCCCTTCCTTTAGATCACAGACCCTTCGGCTCCGAGTCTTCCATGGGAGGGAGAAGATCAGCCCAGGGGCTCCTTCCTATGCAGCCCGGCCCTTCCTTCCCAGTGTGGAGCTCCACAGCCAGCTCCAGGTGGATGGCAGAGGCGGGAAGAAGAAAAAGGCCCAGCCATGGACCCCCGGACCCTCCCCACACCGTACTAGCCAAACACAGCACAAGGCGGGAGGGGCAGCCCCCAAACCATTGAGAGAAATAAGTTGACAGCCTGCGCTGCCCACAGCACAAAGACTGCAGGATCCGTCTGGAACCCGCTCATGCCAGAACCTCTGATGGGGGAGACTGGTCCTGCCCCAGGAAGGCTTGCTCCTTTCCCTGCTGGTGCCCCACCATCAGACTAGCACTAGCGGCGGCGGCCTGGCAGTCCGTTGTAAAGTGCTCAGCTACCTACTCCTTACAGGCCATCGTCTGGGATCCGTGATCTGGCAGGGCAGGGCAGGAGGTGGCAGGGGCTTGTGCCTGCTGCTCTCTAGGAAGAGCAAGCAGTGGACTTTGATGTGATTTACCATGGTGGCTGAGCTCCAGAAAGGAAACAGGGGAGGAGGAGGAAGAAGAAGAGGAAGAGGAGGGTGACTATATACTATCCCGCCTCCCCTGAGGACAAGGACAGGAGACTTGGGGTTGATCAAGTCTCAACTTACTTTTTAGCGAGTGTACCAGGTACTAAGAGGCCCTCGGGGCAGAAGCTGCCCCGTGAGGTCTGCAGGAAGGTGAGAAGCCCGGTCAGTCCCCACCCCACGGAACTGACCGCTCTGCCTACCTATATTTCATCCCTGGCTGCTTCAAGCTGCTGTCGTTGCTGCTCGGGGCGCTCTGCACCGACAGCTGTCCCAGGCTCCGGGCCACCATGGCCACAGCGCGGAAGCGTCCACGGGTGCCCGGGCTGGGGCTGCCGCTGGCTGCCGAGCGACCGAGCCGATCCTCGGGGCCACGGCTCTTGAGGCTGTGCTCCGAACACACGAAAGACACCTGCATGTTGAGGGCGGCGGGCTCAGGCCCCGCTGGATTCCGAAGTCGCCTGCCCCTTAGGAGCCCTCCTCTCTGCTCCCGATGTGATTTTATCCCAGAGGGTGAAGAAGCGGCTTGTTCTCTCAGAGCAAGGATGTCTGAGGGCGGCTGAGGACCAGCCTTCGCGGCGGAGCAGAGGGCATCAAATTTCCAGAGGATACCGGACAAGACCTCATCCGAGAGCAGTCGAGGACGGAGGGGGGTGGTTGGAGGTCCAGCAGGGAGGAGCCATGTCTCCTCTCTTCTCCCATCTCCCCCAGCTCCTTGGCTCTGCCTGCACCTCCCTGCTCTGGCCCTGGCTGCTCCAGGTCCCAGTAGTCTCAGGAGTTCTCTGCTGGGCTGGGTGGGCACAGTTACCTCGCTCTACCAGGAGTGGAGCTGCTTCTTGGTGATCTCGATGGGGGATGTATTCCTTTGGGGGGGGGGACAACCTGGGGTTAAGCAGAGCTACTGAGACTGCGGTCTCCTAGGGTGGCATCTCAGGGGTCTCAGGCAGCAGCTGCTGCTCCCGGCACCTCCTGGATCTGCACATGGGGTGTCAGAGGCTCCTGCGGAGCCAGCGAGTGGCCAGCGAGACGCGCGCGGGCAGGCGGCGCTGGAGAGTGGAGTCATTATTCATGACGCAGGATACACAGCCGCCTGCCCGCCCTGCCGGTCCCTGGGGCCTGGCGCTGCCTGATCCAGGCTGACCTGCAGCCCCAGGCCTGGGCGGGCACCGCTGGCTGGCGGGTGTGTGGCCAGGGCTCATCACTATCCGCTCAGGGCCAAGTCACCAGGAAAGAAGGGGGAAAGTGTCCACTCTGACAGGATGACCAAGGAAAGAAGTGGAAAGGGGGCAAAGGGCCGGAGAAGCACATGCGTAATGCTTAGCATCTCCCAGCAGGCACCCGTGACTGCTTCAGGAATGAATGAATGAATGAATGAATGAGTGAAAAAAAGTGGCCTAGTCCCCTCCCTTCCCTGCACCCACCCTCAGCAAAAGAAAGCTCTCTCAGTGAACCTGGAGCTCACTGATTGGGCAAGGCTGGCCGGCTAGCACATCTCTGAGATCCATTTGTCTCTGACCCTGTTCCCCAAGCCCTGGGGTACACGCCACCATACCTGGCTTTGTCTGTGGCTTCCGGGGATCTGAACTCAGGTCCCCTAACTTATGTGGCAGGCCCATGCTCTGCCTTTGGGCCCGGACCTCAAGAATGACATCTCACACTCCCTGGGCAGTGCCTCTCAGACCTCACCACCCTCGGGAATAAAGATCCAAAGACGTGTTCTAGGTCAGGCCCTGAGCCTGCTCCTGGCTAACTGCTCGGGACCAAAACCAACAAGCAAGCAAGCAAACGAGCAAACGAGAGTCGGCCACGGGCTCACTAATGTGGCCCCCTCCCTGTGTGCCTCTCCACAGGCCAGCAAAACCTCCAGTCCCCACAAGCTCAGGCCTGAGCAAAGGGAGGCCCCAGGCCCCAGGGTAGAACTGGGCGTGGGCACAGAGGTTGGGAGGGTAGACTGGCGTCCTTAGTCCTTACTGAGAATGTCCTGGAAGGTCACGCAGGCTCCACCTACAGAAGCCAGCACAGGCCTGGCTCTGTTTCCTCCCTGCCAGCAGCCCACTTAGGCCGAAGGGTTTGCTGGCCTGAGGCCCTGTGCTACAGAGAGGCTGGGTCCCTTTCCAGGCAAATGGGGCCGAAGGGGGCTGGGAGAAGGGCAGTTAGGTTTCTTCTGAAGCCTGGACCCTGGGATTCACAGAGGACAGCCCTGGCCTCTCGTGGGGCCTGTGGCTGCTGAAGAGTCTGCAGAAGGCAAAGCCGCCTGTCCCCCTCCCCTCCCCCAGTCTCTTTCTCTGGATCAAACAGGACAGATCTTGGTATTACAGCCTCCTCCCAATATGCAAAGCCTGAGCCCAAATGGAACTTAGCTCTGACCAACAACTCACAGGATCTGTAAACACACACCCTTCTTTGTGTACTGATTGCTTAGAACTTTGAGCCCTGCCCGGTGCTTGGCACGGAGGATCCTGGACAGTACTCTGCCACCACATCTGATCAGGACGCGAGAGGAGCCTGTTCCGGACAGACGCAGAGTCCTGAGACCGCCTGGGCCTGCAGTGGGCCCTGGAGACTGTTTTTTTAATGGCTTATTTTTGTTTTTTAATTATGTGTACTTGTGTGTTTGTATGTGGGTATGCGCGTGTGCATGTGTGTGTGCATGCAAGTGTGCACATATGTGTGTGTGCATGTGTGTATGTAGGTGTTCCAAGAGGCCCGAGAGAACATGGGACGGCTGACATTGAAGTTCTAGGTGGTTACAAACCACCTGGTGTGGGTACCGGAATGGAAATCAAATTTGGTTCCTCTGCGGGAGCCGTGTGCACTTCTAACGGCTGACCCACCTCTCCAGCCACGGGTGTGTAAGTGGGAGCTTTGAGCCACACATCTGGTCTAGCAGGAACCCAGATAGACCATTTGTTTGCGCTGTTGAACCGTGGCATCTCACAAGGGCTGGGGCCTCAGTGCTCCCCCGGAGTGGCTCTTAACCGTGGGTGCGGGGGGAGGGGGTAGCCAGAAGAGCAGTCACAGCAGAGGCAGGGGACCCACTCCTAAGTATGTATATTCACAGGGAACTCAAGTCACTTGAGCCCACGAAGACATGACCGTAAGTGTCTACAGCAACATTTTTCACCATCGTCAAAAGATGGGGGCAGCTCGGATGCCCATGAGCTGACAAACAGCTGAACTACATTTGATAGGTCACACGACGCGATACCGTTCAGCTGTCGAAAGAAAATCAGATACACGCTACAATATGGATGCGCCCCCATGCTGCTGAGTGAAAGAAGCCGATCGTAAAAGCCACACCTCGTCATTCGTTTCCACGAGAGGCTAAAAACCGGGAAAGCCCCCGGGGAGGACTGACGCTTGCCAGGGCGGGAGGGGAGTAAGACGGGACAGGGAACACGGCAGTTTCTTGGTGAGACGGCGGGGCGCTGATGTAAACATGCCAAGTCCTGATTTTAAATTCTCACTATTATTATTGCTTGTGGGCAGGTAGGCGCATGTGTGGAGGTCGGAGGACAACTCTTACAGCATCTGTTCTCTCCGGCCATTGGTGGGTTTTGGGGATTGAGTTCATGTCCCCAGGCTAGTGGGGCAGGTCCCTTGACTTACTGAGCCATCTCCTCAGTCGGCTTGTGGTAAATTTCTTTCTTTCTTTCTTTCTTTCTTTCTTTCTTTCTTTCTTTCTTTCTTCCGTCCGTCCTTCCTTCCTTCCTTCCTTCCTTCCTTCTTTTTCTTTCTTGTTTTTTGGTTTTTTGGGTTTTTGGATTTGGTTTTTTCGAGAGAGGGTTTCTCTGTATAGCCCTGGCTGACCTGGAACTCACTCTGTAGACCAGGCTGGCCTCAAACTCAGAAATCCACCTGCCTCTGCCTCCCAGAGGGCTGGGATTACAGGCGTGCGCCACCACCACCAGGCTCTGTGGTAAATTTCTGCACAAGTCTATGAGTACACAAAAGCCGTCGAACTGCATAGTCTAGAACTTAAATAACTCCTGGTGCTGGGACCAAACCCAAGGCCACTGGAAGGTTCTGGAAGACAGAAAAGATCCTTGAGGTGGGAAGAGACCCCAGTTTCTCTCCCACCGGGAGCCGGGCCTGGAGTTATGGTGACTTCTTTACCTCACAGAATGCTCAGGGACAGCTCTGTGAGGCTGAGACTCTAGTCCTGCTTTTCAAATAAGGAAGCTAAGACATGGTGATGCCAAGAGGCTTGCTTGAAGTCACACAGTGTTTGTCTTTTTATGTTCATATTTAAATTCAGGCTTAACTGAGTCCCAGGGCAGTCACCAACCTAGGAGGATGCTCTCCAGTATCTTACAGCTTCAAGGTGTTGACGAATCACCATGACCAAAGAGCAAGCCGGGGAGGAAAGGGTTAATTCGGCTTACTCTTCCAAATTGCTGTCCATCACCAAAGGAAGTCAGGGCAGGAGCTCAATAGGGCAGCAACCTGGAGGCAGGAGCTGATGCAGAGGCCATGGAGGGGTGCTGCTTGCTGGCTTGCTTCTCATGGCTTGCTCAGTCTGCTTTCTTAGAGAACCCAGGACCACTAGACCAGGGGTGACCCCACCCACAATGGGCTGGGCCCTCCCATATCAATCACTAATTAAGAAAATGCCCTACAGGCTTGCCTACAACTTGATCTTATAAAACCCCCACCCTGAGGGTTTCTCTGTGTAGCCATGGCTGTCCTGAAACAACTGCAGACCAGGCTGGCCTTGAACTCAGAGATCTGCCTCTGTCTCCCTGAGTGCTGGGATTCAAGGCATGCATCACCACCACTTAGCTAGAGGCATTTTCTTTTTTCTTTTTCTTTTTTTTTTTTTTTTTTTTTTTTTGGTTTTTCGAGACAGGGTTTCTCTGTGTAGTCCTGGCTGTCCTGGAACTCACTCTGTAGACCAGGCTGGCCTCGAACTCAGAAATCCGCCTGCCTCTGCCTCCCAAGTGCTGGGATTACAGGCGTGCGCCACCATGCCCGGCTAGAGGCATTTTCTTATTTGTGGTTGTGAAGCCAAAACAGAGACAGTGTTGTTAAGGAGTCACGTTGTTACACATTGTTATTAAGTCTCCATATATTACAAGAATAACTGTCTGTTTCCTAAATCTAAGGGTTTCTGCAACCCACGGTTTTCAACCAATGCTGAACTTGTAACCCCATAATATTTACCCACCCCTTTACCTTGCTAAATCCCTGAATGCCTGTGATGACTCCCCTTCCTCATGACAGATTCTTGCACTTACCTACCCTATGGGAAGCCCTGAGTCCGCCACTCTTCTGTTCAATTATTTTGACAGCTGTTTTCTATCAACTCTGACCCTTCTCCCTAAAAGGGACCCCAAAAGCCAGTGAGGGGCTGCTCTCTGCAACCCTGAGTTAGGGGACGCAGTCATCTGGCCAGTCCCCTGTGTGCTTTTAAGTACGGCTTACTCTAATCGGACAACAGTGGAAATGTTTTTCCTCAGGTCTAATAAGCTTCCCTCCTCTCGGATGACTTCCGCTTGTGTTAACCGTTTGCTAGGATCTTTAGTGAAAGCCGGCACAGCCACCTCGTTTGAGGGCAGCCACCCCGAGGTCACCAGACCCATTGGGGTCCCCGTGGGTGAGACAACCCTCACCCTGCCCAGGGGAGAACTGTTTTCTGGTCTCCTTCCTCCTTGGAGAGCCGGCTGCCTCCCAGGATGTCGGCCGTGCGCGGTGTGGACCCAGGTGCAGCCTCAACACTATTTTTGGACTCTCAGGCAGAGAGGCATCATCTCGTCTTTGCTAGTTTCCCGGGGCTCACACGGCTGAGAGTCACAAACAGGCTTAAAACAACAGGGACAGACTACTCTCACGGTCTGGAGGCCAGGCGGCCGGCCAGCGGGCAGGAGCCAGCAGGGCTGTGCTCCCTCCAGAGCGTCAGTGAACAGTGCGCCTCACTCGGCCTTTGGGCAGAGTGCGCCTCCCTGGGACTCCCTGACATCCCCTGGATCACACGCATGTTACTGTCCTTGCATGGGTCACATGGCCTTCAGTGCCCTGTATCCCTTCACCCAGCACACTGACGAAAGGCCCTATAAAGTGACCCAAATAAGGTAGTTTTCTGAGGTTCAGCTCGTATATACAATTCGGCTGCTGGACTAGATCAGGCAAACCGCACCCATCAGCACTGTCCAGTGCAGGGGAGCTATTTCCTCAGAGTTGGGAAGGTGTGCTCTAGTCCCTCCCCACCCTGTCTGTCCCTAGCTGTCCCCAGCTCAGTCACCCACCCCTTCTCTCATCTCCTGCAATGTGCCCGGGAGGTCCTCTACCATGTCTCCCGATGGGATCTTTCTCAGACTGTTCAGGACTCAGCCCTCACACCACTTTCTCAGATCAGTCTCCAGGCCACAGCCTAGCCCGCACCCCCACGCACTTTCTGGTTTCAGGTCGGCTGTCCTCTCAGTAAGCGGTTGCGGAGTACACTCTAGGTCCCCATGGGCAGCTAACAGGAAACAAACAGGGCTCAGGGGCTCTCCCCGTGACAGTTCCTGTCACCTCACTGTCACAGGCCCAGCCTGGGCCACCGGACTGACCAAGGCTCCTTCCCTCACAGTCACAGCCTACTTGGAATACGAAGACTTCAAGACCCTACTGTCTCAGGGTTCTCCAGCCCAAAGGACCAGAAACGCATCGTCCACAAGAGAGGTGGGCACAAGAGCAGTCTTGACCTCCACTCACAGAAAACAACCAAACCCTGGAGCTAAAACAGAAGACTTGCGCCTCAGATGGACATGTAACTGAACTTTTAGGTTTATGCCAACTATTGCCCCGGACACACTGGTATGAAAATATATACCTGTTGTCTACCTGAGACGCTGATTAGACGGGCAGCCTGCATTTTCATTCGCAACACTGGAAATCCTAAGAGGACCGGAGAAGACGGTCTCCTGTGGCCAACTGGCCCTGGAGCTAACAGTCAGGAAAGGCGCACAATTACAACTTCCCGCATTGGTGAACAGGACCGCCACCTCTGCGCTCAGGAGCTGTCCTGGGTGCTGAATCCAGAGAGGCGTGGATCCTGCAGAAATGTTCCCGGAGTCTAAGAAAACTCATGTTCCATGCAGGTTATTTAGACAGATTGAACTGTGCTCCACAGCCTTTGTTGCCATAGTTACCGTTGGATGCAGCCAAATCTGAGGGGACCCGCTGAAAACCCCCTATCATAGACACAGCTCAATCTTAGGATGTGAGGAACGCGTTCAGAGAATAATATAACATGGGTTTTTTCTTTCCTGAATGGGTTTGTATTAGAGACGGTGAGTTGAGGCATTTTCCTTTAACAATTTTTTAGACTTTTTTTTTTTTAATGTGTTTGAGTGTGTACCTGTAGAGGTTAGAAGGGGGTATTAGATTAGAAGGGGGTATTAGATTCCTTGGAACTGGAGTTAGGGAGAGTAATGAGCCAGTATGTGGGTGCTTGGAACCAAATCAGGGTCCTTTGCAAGAGCAGCCAGTGTCTGTAACTTCTTAGCCATCTCTCCAGTCCCATTGTTAAGACTATTTAGTTTAGCGTGATTGCGTGCAGTACTTACAGAGGCCAGCAGGCGGCAGATGCTCTGCTCTGGTGTAGTTACAGGTAGTTGTGAACTGCCCTGCTTGGGTGTTGGATGCTGAACTCAGGTGTCTTTTAAGAACAGTCGGCGCCTTTAGCTGCGGGAGCATCTTTCCAACCCCAATGAAGTGTTCTCACTAATTCGTGCTCAGCCAAGCTCTAGTGGCTAATTCACCCCCGTGAAGTTGCCAGAGAGACAAGTGAAACAGCCTCTATCTGCCCAGCAAGGTTGCCCGCACGGAAACACTCGGACGAAACTCCAAGCCCAGTAGCGCGGACTTCCAGACATCGACCACTACAGCAGCCATTCACCCTCCTCACGGAGATTTCCAAACTGAAAATATTCACCACGCATCACAACAAAGCGGTGGCCCATGTCTCCAGAGCCGTGTCCCTCTCTCCCGCAGCACCTCCTCATGGTCCTCCTCAGGTGTCCCGGGGACTCCTCACCCACTCCCGTCTCCAGCCCAGCCCTTACCGATACTTCATGCCTGTGAGCTGGGCGGTGCAGCCGTCCAGGGAGAGGCCGTGCATTTGGAGGAAGCTCTCCATGTTCCTGGCCTGGGCGGCTGCCCGCACCTCCCGCAGCCGCTGCAGCTCCAGGGTGTCCGTCTGTCGGACTGGATGCAGGGTCCAGTCTGAGTGGCATCTGCTGCTCACGCTCCGCAGACTCTCGCTGTATGTCATGGACAGCATGATGCCGCCCGCAGTGGCCACTGTCCAGATGGGAAAAGCCGAGCGTGGTGGTTTAGAGAGCTTGTCAGTACCGCTGGGGCCCTAGGCTGGCCGGCGGCTGGCTGCGGGGCAGGGGCGGATGCAGCCGTAATAATCTTCAAGAATTGCCATCAGGGTGTGCCCACGTGTGTAAAAAAACACTCTTGTCCTTAACATCATGCTTGCTGGGAGACAAGCTTAGCCACCTCTGCCCCAGCGAGTGTAAGAGAAGCCGGCCAAGCTGGACTGCAGGCAGGAGGGAGCACTGCCCCCAAGCAGCACAGTGTAACTGGGAGCACGGGGAACATGCAGAAAGATGGCGAGGTTGCCCAGCGGCGGATGAGATACCACTTCATAGTGCTCTCTTGAGGGAGTCAAGGGGAACCCAGGCGAAAGGCCGTCCCGGGAAAAAAGCACAAGGCACACCTGTCACGGAAGCAAGCTCTAAGTGGGCACCTGCCACAGCACCGCCTTAACCCACGTGCCTGGGGCGCAGCCTGGGAGGCCATGTTTATCCTCAGGCCTGGGGACAAGGGAACCTATGGAGCGCCGTTTGCATCTGGAAATCCTGCTGTACCAGCGGAGGGCTCCGGGCTCCGGGCTTCACCACAGCGTGCCCCACAGTCTGCGGAGCTTTTGCAGGAGGGCATGAGAGGTGGTGGGCTTATTGGGGGTGTGATATTTCACAGCTGATGCATCCAGAACCATTCCCAGGTCGTGGGCACTCCTGGCTCACGAATTCATGCTCGGAGACCAAGATCAACAGTGTCTGGCAAAAGGGAGTGGGGCATAAACCGCAGCCCTGGGGGCACTGGCACGGCTGACAAAAACATGCATCCAGGGAGAAAGAATGCATGCGCAATCCTCCTGCCGGCGACTCGTGAGGCGGGAACTGGTGAGCATCGAGGTCGCAGGAGGGAGAGGGAGCCACACCCTGCTCTAAGATGGGAAGTGGCTGGTATCCAGACCCCCATCCTTGTCACTTGGTGACTCGTATGCCCAGATGCTGCATGGTGGCCCCTGAAGTGTCACTAGACCGTGTAGCTGGAGATTCTTCCTATTCAGTTGGGTCAGCTGTAATGGCGAGACCCTGAGACTTTCTGCTTTCTAGAAGGGATTCAGCCTAGAGCCACCCTTTGCCCAGGAAGGAACTGAGGAGGTATTGGGTGGCCTTGGGGGTGGGCTGAGTGGCCCTAGGCAAGAGCTGGCCCCTCGGGGGGACCCCTAAGGACAGGAGTTTGAGGTGACTGTGTGGAGTCCTCCCTCCCTGGGTCATCTCTCCCTGCTTGGCCTGAGCACTGCAGGGGAGCACTTCCTGAGCGAGCACTGCATGCGCGGGGTGTGTGTGGGAGGGGCCACCTCTGGGAACCTTGTGGCTGGTCCTTCCACAGCGGCCTTCCCCACAGTTATCTTTGTATGAAGACTGTCATGCACACGCTGTCTGCACCTAGCACAGGGTTCACAGTAGGTGCATAGAACATGGAGTGTTTACTGTATGTGCGGCCGAATCAGGGAAGGGGCTCAGAGAGAGGGTCTGGAGAGACCAAGGGGCAATGGGGTCCCAGGGAGGGAGGGACACACAGAGACAGAGAGAGACAGAGAGACAGAGAGAGAGAGAGAGAGAGAGAGAGAGAGAGAGAGAGACAAGAGACAAAGAGAGGAAAAGACACAGAGTCATACAGAGAATCCTGGAGAATCCCAGACTGAGAGAGACAGACAGAGACAGAGAGACAGTCAGAGACAGAGAGACAGTCAGAGACAGAGAGACAGTCAGAGACAGAGAGACAGAGATACCCAGAAAGAGGCAGACAGACACACAGAGACAGAAAGAGACAGACAGACACATGCACAGAAACAGACAGACACAAGAGAGATAGAGACAGAGAGACAAAGACACAAAGAGACACACAGAGCATCCTGGAGAATCAGAGTGGGGGAGAGGGAGAGGGGTAGGCAGGAGGTGGGGAAGGGAGGGAGACAGAAAGAGACAGGTAGACATACACACAGACATACACACAGACAGACAGACAGACAGGCAGGCAGACAGACAGAATGAGGGAAGCAGTATCTGTCCCATCTTGGATCTTCTGCCCCAGGAGTGGCTGGGTGGCGGCTCCCCGGGCAGGTGCAGTGTTGGCTGCACTCGGTCAGAGCCCTGCTTGTTGGGCGTGGCCCCACCTCACCACACCCCTTTCCTGTGTGGCATTTAGCAGCTGTGTGCAGATATTCTCTAATTGTCCTGGTTGCTCTGCCTCCCTGCAGCGGCCGCTCCTGTTCCCAGCAGCGCCCATGGAGGTCACACACAGTAGGGGCCCTGGCCTCTAAAAGGCAAGGCGGCGTGTACCGGGCCTTGCCGGGATGAGCCCTACTGGCAGTGCTCCTGTGGCAGTCCTGGGGCTGGCTGGCTCCTGACTGAGGCTTAGCAGTGAGTTAGACCGCTCCGTGGTGGGAGGTACGGTTTCCACACGAGTCTGACATTCAGCACTGCTCACGGTTTGGGGGTGGGAGTGGGGTGCCATCTGCAGGGATCTTGATACTGAAACAGACAGGCTTGGGGCCGCATGAAAGACCCGCTTTTCTAGGAAAACGATGAGGTACAGCTTAGGGAAAAGAGACCTGAAATCTACAGGTGGCGACGCCGGCTCCCTCTCCCTCCTGCAGGCTGGCCGCTGTCTCCTCAAGCCGGCGTGGGGCTCTGGAGGTGTTGTGTGGCCGGCGGCCAGCCCTGTGTGGAATGGAGGCCAGCTCTCTCTTCCCTGGGGCGAGAGAGAAGGCCAGCTGGGCAGGCTACAGCTGCGAGCTCTTCCCGAAAAGCCGGCACGATAAACTCGCTCCCGGCCAGGCCGGAATCGATAGCCATTAGCTTTCAAGACATTGCCCACAAAAGCGCCTGGGGTCTGCAGGGGTCTGAAAAGGCCGCCAGGATCCCAGTGAGGGATGAGAGTGGCCAGGCTATCAGTCCAGGAGGGCACAGCACTCTCTGCCACCACTGATGGCCACACAGGAAGGTACTGGCATGGGGACAGACAGGGCATGTAGGTGACTGTCCGCAAAGGAGTGCACTGTGACATCAGAGATGATACTGTCTGGGGGAGAAGAGTCTTCCATACAAGCTGGTGCGTATGGTGGGCATCTCTGAGCGGAGACAAGTGACCGGAGGCTAGGATGAGCCTCACCGGCACCAAACACCACCAGGGAGAGACAGACGCTAAAACAGAGGATACGCAGCACGCTCCTTATAACAGAGGAGGAAACAGAGGGCTGGAAAGATCAGGGCCCTGCTGCCTCTCTGGCTGGCTGCACAGCCGTCACTGAGGGAAGGCAGGGTCTCGTGGTGGCGTCCCAGAGCCTTCGGTTACAAGTGAGGAACCTGAGAGCTAACAAGAAGGGACTGGGTGAGGGTGGCAGCCCAGAGCAGAGGGCCCGTGGTCCTGGGGTGTGTGTGTGTGTGTGTGTGTGTGTGTGGCCTGAGAGGATATTAACTCTGGGTAGGTGCCGGAGGGCCCCTCAGAGGAGGAAGGTTCTATAGATGTGTAGATGGTTCAGGGGTTCGGGCAGCCTGTGTGTAGACAGACAAAGCTGGGCTCCCTTGTGCTGAAGCTGTGCTCTGGGCTTTTCTTAGAGGTCAATGTTATATGGTAGGGTTTTTAGCTCACTTTCAAGTCTCCTCCTGCCTGAGCTTAGAAGTGCCGTGACCTCTGACCTCTGTGTTCTAACATCCTGCCGCATCCTAGAGCGAGGCTCTCTGGAACTCTAACCCTACCCACTCTCTCGAAGAATAAGCATACCCCCCCTCCCAGCCCCAATTAGGAGCTGCTAATTCCACACACTTGCAGGCTTTCTCTGGAAATCTATTCCTGTCGGCCGGGGACTCGGGGGACTCCACTCAACGGTGACACGGAAAAGTGAGGTGACGGCAGCGCTAACCTCATTCAGTCAGTAGGAATCGCTTCTGCCCTCCCCAGTGCCTGCTACCTGGAGCCGCTGAAGCCCGGCGACCACAGGGTAGGGGCAGGCGGAGAGGGAAGAAGCCCTGTCTCTCTGTCAAACGGCAACACGTGTCCAGAGCCAGGCGAGTAGCCGGAAGCTTCCAAAGCGGACACGCAGGGAAGGGGGCACCACTCCGGGGCGCGGCTATGTAACTCATTGCGCGCGCACGCGCACACACACACACACACACACACACACACACACACAGCATCCCTGCCGCACATAAACAGCCATTTTGCTCAAGAACCATCAGCAAAACGAGACCTGAATAGCAACCCCGACTCCTGCAGGCCCGGGCTTCCTAGACAGACCTCTCAGAGAGCAGGAAACCTTGCGGACAGCGGACAGCGGACAGCGTTGCCAGCCAAAGTCACGAGTGCTGAATCTCAATCAAGGGTGACACCAGCGAGGCACGGACTAGACGGTGGGTCTCAGGCAGACAGGAAGACAGCCAGGCCAGGGCTGCGCGGGGTGGGCGCAAGCAGGGTCAGTCTCAGGAACACGGGGTGGCGGGTGCGGCCAGGTGGGAGCCCGCCCACCCTCCTCCACCCAGCGCAGTTACCTCAAGTGCACCCCGGGTGGGATCTTTGAGGCTGTCTGCTTTGAAAAAAATTGTGGACGGTCTGATTTCTGACAGCCGGAAGCGATCCCGGACACCGCCCCAGCTCTACCATTGAAGTTCCCGGGAACGCCCGTGTGTAGGCATCACCCGCAGGAAGACAGAGCCGGCTGTCCACTCCTGAGTCCGACTCACCTGCTTCCCTGGGTGGCTGCCTGTTAGGAAGGCCACAGTCTAGCTAGGGAGACCAGGAAGCAGCACAGGCAGTGGCGGTTTCATTAGGGAGTGTCACTGCAGCACGTCAGAAGCAATTGGTGAATGAGAGAGTCCCACAGGGTCGGCGTTGGAGGCAGCAAGTCCATTAGCTTCTATTAGGGCGTTTTCATCCCGTGGCAGAGGCTGAATTATTCACGAGTCCCTAAAAGCTCGGGAAGTGCAGTGCCTCTCTGCAGCCTGGCAATGCCAACGACGCCGCCTGGCAGGAAGCGGGGTGTGGCGTGAGGGGTGGGGGTCCTGCCCCCTCCCGTGGTCTCCCCTTTGCTGCCTTTGCGTCAGAGGCCCGGGTCTTCGGAGCCACAGGTAGGAAAGAGCTGGCTGCGCTGCTCCTTATTTGAGTGCCAGACACACAGCTCGCGCGGCCTCTCCGCCCCGCTCCGAGCTGTGTCTGCGGCGGACAGCTAGGGTACCTGTGGCATGTGGCCGCTGCCACAGTGAAGAGGCCCACAGAGATGTTCTCCTCTCCATAAGGACGTACTCTGTGTGGATATATGTACAGATAGATCGCTGCCTATACCTGGAAGGTTCTAGAAATCTGGGTACACGATGCACACCCCTCTGGTAGGATTCCTTCACAGCACCCTTGACTGAACTTCAGATAAAGCGTTTAGGCTGTTCACTGGGAGGCCCAGTCCTAGGCTAAGACAAATGCTGAGCGCCCAGGGTTGTGACCCCAGGGGGTGGGGTGGGGGGACAAATGTTACCTTTGGATGCTAAACTGCTTTGTGAAACTTCTACTGGAGATCCAAAGTGCAGGGTGGATCTTTGGCCTCCAAGGGATGGACCCAGGGTCTCCTGGTCCGAGGGCTGAGGACAGGACAGACCTGTGGTCTGCTGGTCCCAGGGCCAGCTGACGCCGGGGAAACTCACTGCAGGCTTACGTACACCTGCACTTCACAGGGGTCCCCTTTCCAGCCTGCTGCTCTGCCCCTCCTCTCCCGCAGGCTCTCTTGAGGTCGGGGTTCAGGTGCAAGTTTGGTTTTATTACTCTGTTCCAACCAGAAAAAACAGCACGCATCCCTCATATGCCACACAGACCCACAGTAAGCTCAGGTAGAAGTTTTTATCCTTCGAGTCTGTAGTCAAACCAGAGTCTCACCCCTCAGACTTTCCTGTGAGGAATGAGACTTCAGAGACAGGGCTCAAGTCAGCAGCCTGTGATCCCAGGCACGGTCATGATCCTGATGCCACAGGAAGAACACAGCTGTGCAAGGACCCAGCGCTGACCCCGCACGGGTAGCCCCCCCCCCATGCATTAGAATGGCCCACAGCACCACCCCTGGGATGTGCTCCACAGATCTGGACAGCGACCGCCATCTTTACGGGTTAGATGCTGCAGCAGGCACTGCCCTGTTGCCAAGCGTGCAGGGACCGCCATCACAGCCCGAGGCAGGCTGACCAGGCTAGCCTGCAGCTCTGACATCTGACTTCTCAGGTCCGGAAGTGTTTTCTTCACGGTGGATGAGCGTGAGCTAGTCTAGAGGGAGGGGCAGGCTGGCCTGAGGGGGCCACCCTCAGCATGGTAACACCTGGCTTCCAATACTCCAATGGAGAAGTATGTCTGAGAGCTACCACCCCTCCCCCTGCCCGAATCACACGAGCACTGCACACACCCTATGAAGACATGAGCTTCAAACCACCACCTGAAGGCCCCACAGGACCCAAATCTGCAGGCGACAGGAAGGACAGAGCTGTTCTGCACAGAGCCTTCCCTCTGGTAATGGAAACAGAGTCCCAAGGCCACAGAGAGCGGTCCCCACACCGGAAAAATTCCCCCCTTTTTTTCTTTTTTAACCTCGTGATGGTGAAACCCACAGCCGTGAACGCACTAGGCAACCGTGCTCTGCCACCGAGTCCCAGGCCGAGCTGGCGAGCAGGGTTCTAACGGTGGATTCGGCTGAGAGCGGGGCACATTTCTTAAGCCCATTTGGTCAAACCAAGGCAGACCGACATCCGCAGATGGACACACTCAATCGACCCAACCGCACGCCTTCACCAAGTATTACACGGACTCCGTGGTTAGCACTGAGAGACGCGGGGAGAGTGTGATTGCAGATTGTGCCAGCCTGCATCGTGCCCTGCCCGGATGGGCACTGCCCTCCCCACCATGCCTTGCCCTTTGGCCATCTGGATTGGGAGGAGGAGGAGGAGGAAGGGGAGGAGGAGAAAGAGAAGGAGGAGGAGGCGAAAGAGGACGAGGAGGAGGAAGAGGAGGAAGAGGAGCAGAGAAGCAGGAGGAGGAAGAGGAGAAGGAGGAAGAGGGAGAGGGGAAGGGGGAGGGGAATAGGAGGAGGAGTAGGAGGAGGAGGAAGAGGAGGACTTATTACCTGTAAAACTGGAGCTGCCTTTTGGGACTCCCATACCGAGTACTTCGGATAGCAGTGGAGGAAAGAGGGGAGGGAAAATAGAGGAGAGAAGACAGAATGCGATTGGCATCAGCCACAGGCAGGTGCAAGCTCAGAATTCATCACTGATACCCCGCAGCCCCGCCCACCACGCGTCTCCAGCCCCAGCTCCAGGCTAGCCTACCAGGCTCTAGCGTGAATGGACAACCAAACGCTCTGCAGCAGCGCCACCCAGTGGCCAGTGAAGCAGAGGTCGGGAGCCAGCCGGCTTGGGTCTCGATGGGCCCAGCGGCCTCTTCCCCACCGGAGCCTCTGAGTGAGCGTGTTTTTTAAAGCCCCGCCCACAGCTCGCGTCTGGGTTTTTAATAAGCTTTAGATCATGCTTTACAACTATGCTTGAGAATAGCCGCCCAAACACACCCCGACAGGAGGGCCTGAGACTCAGGGGTCCTTCCCAGGACAGGCACCTCTTCCCGCTCGTTTTCCAAAGACACTTGCAACAGCTTAGGGTTCACTCATTATCTACAAAGGCCCGGACTCTCAGAATACGTAGGCGGTTTTGGGGTCCTATCCGGCCATAATCTTTCAGGGTGGTGATGCTGTTTTGGGCTTCCTTTGCCGGCTCTGCAGCCAGTGGCTCACCAGCGCCCCCTACAGGAGGCCTGTTGTTCAGCAGGACTGGCTCACACAAGGAGGTTAGGATTGCTGACTGTCTGGCTGTTGTTGCCTTTGGAAAATGGGCAGGTGACGGTCCCCAAATGCCTGTGAGCTCCTTGAGAGCAGCCTCCCAGACGCCTCTGGGTGGGATATCAGAGACCACTGATAGTGATGTGCCCAGCTGGAGTGCTGCTCTGGGCCCTGCTGAGGGCCTCAGCCAGCCTCATATAAGATTTCCAAGGGGCCAGGGACCAGAGAAACTGTCTTGGCCCAGGGCCATCCACAAAGTCTTGCCTTCTTTCCAGCTATAGGCTTTGAAAGTTTCCATTCTTTTTCCACGGGGCCGTGTATCTCATAGCCCCGTTAGCCCCGACTGAGACCTCAGTCTTTCCCCAGGGGAGGGTGGCTATCTCGGGGACTCCTCCTCCTCCTCAGAGGACGCCTGGGTAAGTTACCTGTAGATCATCCCGGGGGAGCCTGTCTGCCGCAGGGAGAGTCGAGCTGGGGATCCCGTGGTTGATTCCGGATACATGGGGCCGACCTCGCTTATCCAGATCAGCGTGCCTTTTCACAGAGGGGGAATCCTGAGAAGAAAAAGAAGCAAGGGGTGGTGGTTAAAAAGAGAGGCTGAGCAGGTTTGGGCTGTCTGAGTCACCCATCCTTCCTCAGACAGACTGACTGCCCCGTGGCTGCTGTAGAGGACCCTATCCCTCCGCCGGACACCCCAGCGCCACCGCTCACACGGGGCAGAGGGTCTGTGGACTTGTCTTCCCGTTTCTCATCCTCCCCTCGCAGGAACTGATCTGTGCACGCCTTGCTCCTGACGCCACCGCGCAGTAGCTTCCTGTGTTGCCCCGATGTCCTGGGAGTTTGTTTGATACCCTCAATGACCCCTGGGATTCCCCTCCTTGTGCAGGGTCCACCCCGAGAGCACGGCTGGACCCAGCCTCTTGATTCTGACCTAACGTGGCAAAGGAGATGGGCTGTCACTGGATGACAGCGACTGTAATTTCTGACCCTCCCTTTCCAGCTCTGATGGTGTAGCCGCTGTGTGGAAGAGTTCTCCGTCATAGGAGATGAAGCCTCAGCCCAAAGGCCCACCAAGAAGCGACTTCTCAGATGACCCCAGGACCTTGGAAGCCGATCCTTCTCTGGTGGGGTCTTCCCATGAAGGCCCCCCCATGCCTGTCCAGCATCTGGAGTAGCTCACGGGGCCCACGGCTGTGCTTAGCCAGGGCCTTCTGAACGCCAGATCCACAGATACCCTAGTAACAAGCCGTCTGAAGTCACTAAGTTACTGGTCATTGCTATAGCAGCAGCAGGTAATGCAGGGATCTCTCCCTTCCTCCATTGATCCTCCCATCTGTCCATCAAAGTCTTGCCCCCCACCCTCCGGCTTGAGCAGAGTCACCAGCCTTTGACTGGAGAAAAGGAAACATTGCCCATCTAGCTAAATGTCATCCTCCAGTCGCAGGGCACCACTGCCAACCCCAGATCCCTTTGCCCTGAAAGTGGGTCCCGAAGTCCCGACCAGTGTCCCAGCTGCTCTGGATCCTCTCAACTCTGCCCCCTGCATCGATAGCAGCATGGGCATTTACCTCCAAAGACGCCTCATCAGGGGGCTTTCCCCTCCCCCGCCATTGCCCCGCAGGCCAAGCTCTGCCTGTTGGCTCTCCTCGGAACCCTTTGTCCACACACTTGGCCACCTTCTCCTATGCCCCTCACGGCCTCCAGGGCTTTAACACTGCCAACCCCTCCACCCAGCTGACCCCCCGGGGAGGCCATTCCTGACCCGTCTGCATGCGGGTCTGGCTGTTCTGGATTCTCAGTGTTGGAAGTTCTGAAAAGCCTTGTTAATGGCCATGCTTCCCGCCTCGCCAGGGCCCAGATGAAGGTCCCTGGTTCAAATTCACAGAGCCCCACTTTCAGGGCAAAGGGATCTGGGGTTGGCAGTGGCGCCCTGCGACTGGAGGATGACATTTAGCTAGATGGGCAATGTTTCCTTTTCTCCAGGTCAAAGCTTCCTTTGAACACTGTCTGGCCCTGGCCAACTCTGCCTGGTCCTGATGTGGTCTCCTCTGGGTTACGGGCACAAGCACCTGCATGGGTGCCTGCCGGAAACAGGACAGACGCTAAAAGCAGTGTGGGGCCATCGTGAGTGGCGAGGTTGATGAGGGATGCTGGAGTCTGGTCTCAACACTGAAGTAGCCGGTGCATGGCTCATACTGAGGCCTCTTGGTTCATTATCCAAACGCTCCCGAGCTGTGATAACGTGACCCCGGCTGTCTCTCTGAAGCCCCTGTGTCCACTTTTCCCACCAATCACCGCCCTCATGTGTGGTGTGTGTGTGTGTGTGTGCGCGCGAGCGCGTGGGCATACGCACAAGTGTGTGTGCACGCGGAGGTCAGAGGTGTCCTCTGTAGTGAGTCTCTGTCATATTCTTTTGAGATGGCAGCTCCAACTGAGCCTGGACTCACCAGCTGGGCCAGACTGGCTGGCCAGCGATCCCCAGGACACTTTCTGGTCCTCCAGGACTGAGATTAGAGGTATGCACCGCTGCTGCTAGCTTTAATTCTGTATAAAGAAGGGGTCTCACCATGTCACCCTGGCTGACACTGGTCTTGAGCTCGCAGAGACCCACCCGCCTCTGCCCCCCAAGGCGTGCACCGCCACGCTTGGTCAAACGCGTGTCCTTTATGTGCATCTGGGGATCAAATTTTCGCCCCAGTCCCTGGGTGGCAGAATGTTACCAAATGAGCCATCTCCTCGCCCCCATCTTGAGAGCCCTTCAGGTCACTGGCACTCTGAGGCCCCAGCCACTGCCAAGTTCTATGCAAGAATCTGCTCTCAGGTCCCGGAGAGGGATGGGGCTGCAGGACCCCACAGACACGGCCTTTCGGGGTCTCAAGCTGGCCGGAACTTGACCTGTGCAGTGTTTCTCCTTGGAGAGCTGCTAGTCGCCTGGCAGTGGGGACTGCGGGGCCTCAAGGGCGGTTTCTCCTTTAAGCTCATCAGTGCTCACACACACTCTCTGGTGACTCAGGCGCATGGAGTCCCGCCCTCTCACTGAAGTCACTATAAAGCTGGACGCCATGATTTCCCTCGCGAGGAAAACACTGGCCTAGCCTTACTGCAGGCAGGCACTGGAGGCTTCCTGTGTGAGCTGCAAGGGGGTCACTCTGAAGCAGTGTATGGCTGAGGAAGGGACAGAGAGGGGCCAACTGCCAGTGTACCGAGTGCCGCCAAGGGCCAGGGCCAGGCCTCCTGGGAGCCCAGCCGTCACCAAGGGCCATCCAAGAGGGGCGTATAAATAAAAGTGCCAGTCCACAGGCCATGGGAGGGGGGGCGATGGGAGACGGGGGTCTTCACGCAGGCTTGCAGAGAGGGCTCATCCCCCTCCTCACACAATTCTAGCTTTGGCTCTTGCTGAGACCACCAGCAGCGCCAGAGCTACGGCTCTCAGGGATGATTAATGTACAGAATTATAGAATGACAAGCTGTTTACCTCTAAAGGGGTTCGAGGGGCGGGGTGAGAGTCTCTGATTCTTAGATGTGGGTGGGACCAAGAACTGTCCCTAAGGTCCAGCTGGAGCTGGAGGGCCAGATCCAGCCTGCTGACAATTGTCAATAAAGTTGTATTGAATCATTTCCTGCTCATTTGTTGAGGGACGGGGCTGCTTAGGTGCAGGGTTAGAGACAGAGACCGGGGAGGCTCGAACAGTCTTTGGCCTGTTGCATAAGTCTGCTATCACACTTCAGGCTAAAGCTGGTACTCAGGGGACAATGTCCTGGCTCCTTTCCAGTGGGCCCTTTCAGCTCTGCCCTGTAGCTTCCTATCCAGTCGCTGAGGAAACAGGCTCCAGCAGCCAGCTCCTCCAGGCCTCTGCACTCAGGGCTTCTGCCTTCTCTCCTGGAGGTTTGACTATGAGTAGCTAGCTTCAGAGTCTCATGGAGCCCAGGCTGGCTTCAGAGTCTCATGTAGCCAGGCTGGCTTTAAATTTTGGAGCCTTCTGCTTGCATTTCCCAATGTTACAGGAGTGTGCTGGGTCAGACTGAGGCTGTGTGCTGTGCACGCCTTCTGAGCTTTCTACCAACCGAGCATCTTAGCCTGACACGAATTACTATTCTGCCAACCCGGGAAAGACAGTCAAAGCAGAGTCTTCTCTGAGTCAGGAGAGTGCTCTGCCTTCAGGGACCTTCCTGAGGAAGATCTCCTGGACAGACTCCAGTTCCTGCCTCCCCGTGGAAGCCACTCTTGCTAAAGGCTGATGCTGCCTTATGCTGGGCCGCGGCAATGTGGCCCTCATCCCCCTTGGGTGAAGGCGGATGCTCCTAGGTTCTTCTCTGTCCTCCGTGGCTGTGGTTCCTGTCTCGAGGCTGCCTGTGTGGACTGCGCTGACCTCTGACTCTGGGAGCTGCTCAGGCTCCTGCCTTGAACTGCTTTGCTTCTCTGAACCCTGTTCCTGTCCTGGGACCAGATGTTTCTGTCTGCAGCCTGCAGCCCCGTCTATGGTCCCCTTTATGCACCTGCTGAGATCTCCTGGCATCTCCCCGAGAAAGCGACACATTGTTTCAGCTCTGGTGTCAGATCCTGAGCTCTCGGGCTGTCCCACTTGTGGCCCTATCTTTTGCAAGGCCAGAGGACCAGCTGAGTCTTCCAGATGCTTAGTCAAATTCCCGGGGTCTTTTGACTCAGTCCAGCCCCAGCCCCGCCCACTGCCGGGTGCCTCCCTGTTCCACAGGCTCTACAACAGCTTCCTAACTGGTCACCAGAGACCATCTTTATCCCATCCGCAGCCTCCTCCACAGGAGCCAGGGGGTTTCTCCCGGACCATGGCTCTGGTCTGCCATTACCGTGTTCACATCTCTCCTGAAGCTTCCAGTCTATCTAGAGCAAAAGCCAGATACCAGCTGACACCTCCCAGCTGCCTGTCTGTTCTGGGGGAGTCTTTAACCTTACCTAGCAGGTGGCCCCCATTTTGCACAGCAACCCAGGCTCCCCAACCCGTGGGTCCCTGACCTTTGACTCCAGAGGTCTGCCGAGTACCCTGCTTTGCCTCTGTGCCAGGCTCACCCTGGCTGTCCCTGCACACCTCGTCCTAACCGCCAACCTTCTCCCTGTTTGCTCCCTTCCTGTGTGGTTCCCCCCCCCCCAGAACCTGCACTACCGACACTCCTAAGGGTCACCCCGCTTTTCTCTTTCCATAAGACCTCTGCTGGTTCTGTGAAGTCCCAGTTCTGTGTGTCCTGTGTTCCTGCAGTGCCTGACACTTAACAATTGTAACTCAGCCCACTGGGAAGGGTGGGGGCTGGGCAGCCCGCGTTACTGAAGGGGACTGTGGGCTTTGACCTTGACAGGGTTGGGACTCTGCTTGAGGATCAGTGGCAGACTTCTCTGGTGTGCAATGCCTGCTTTGTCCAGCAGGGGCACTCATAGCACCTAAAGGTGCGGGAAGGAAATTAACTACAGTCCCGGGACCGGGAGTTCAGGTCGCAGGGAAACCAAGAAGTGTTGGTCTGGAGATCAAGGTCCCTCCGAGCCAGTTGCACACTCCACCCCCGCCCAACTCCGGACCCAAAGCCACATCAGGACTGGCCACTAGGCAGGTGCACCGGTCTTCAGGGTGCATGAGAAATTTGTCTTTTTAAAATCCTGTGGACTTAAACATCTAACCCAAAACCTCCACCACTTCTCTGGGAAAGAAGGGACTTGGCGGGTTTATTACAGACCCCGATTTGCATTCAGTTTGCAAGAATTGCGGGTAGAGCCCACTGCTCCGCTCTGCCGCTGTCCAATCAGGAGCAGCGGGCACATGCCGAGCGGCCAATCCCGATGCGAACAACATCCAATGAGGCTGCGAACGGCCAATCCCGATGCGGCCAGCATCTAATGAGGCTGCGAACGGCCAATCCCGATGCAGCCAGCATCTAATGAGGCTGCGAACGGCCAATCCCGATGCAGCCAGCATCTAATGAGGCCGCAAACCTCGTTCAGCAGGTACCACTCCACGGAGTGAAGCAGACGGTGCTGAGCTGAGGCGGCCGTAAGAACCTTACACCCTCTCCAGGCGAAGCTGGACTGGACACGCCAGATCTCTGACGCCCTCTGCAGTTTGAAGGACAGATAGGAGCTAGGAAGGAGCACTTAGATTCATGATCCTCCTTCCCCCAACCTGAGGACTAGCAGAGGCAGGACTCCCCCCACCCCCCACCCCCCCGCAGTCTGAAGGCCCGCTTCCGAAGCCCACCGCCGGCCAGTCCAGAGAGGGCTAGGGAGGGACCTGGCTGAAGGTGAAAGTCTGGGTCCCAAGGGTTTACTGCTCTCGCTGTCCCAACCCCGCCCCCCCATCTGTGTGTATGTGACCTTGGGTAACTTTTTGATTTATATTTGAGGATTCTGAAGCTGGGAGCTTTCCCAAGGTCTACCCAAATGTCCTTACAGAAGCAAAGAGTCGTGTAAATGCTACGAGGACAGAAGGCAGAGAGATGAACCGTAGCGTTAAAAACAGCATGCACAGGAAGGGGAGGCTGGTGGCAGATGATGGAGAGGTGTCCGAAGGCACCATTCAAGCCCCTGCCTTTTGCTCCCCAAATTATGTCGGTAACTTTCAAACTTCAGAAAAATCAGAACAGCGACCAACACCCACGTCTTCACCCCGGGCAGCAAGGCTATCTGAAGAAGCACAGGCCTGAGTCTCCCACAGGCGCTTCATTTCCCATTAGCCCTGTTTCACCCGACCATGGAATCATGGCGAATCTAAGAGAATGAATCAGCACTCGCTCTGCAGCCTCTGTCCAAATTCCCGTTCCCCCCCCCCCAAGCCCCTGTTTAGATTTTGAAAAACCCAGGGTCCAGGTGAGGATCTTACATGGCACTCATTAGCTGTTTCTCTCTGGTTTCTTCCAGTCTAGAAACACATCACCAGAGTTTTCATTTTCTTTGTGTGTGTGTGTGTGTGTGTGTGTGTGTGTGTGTGTGTGCAGCTACTGTGCACACTGTGGGCGAGGCTAGCCCCAGGCAGCATCCACTGTGGGCTTGGCTAGTCCCAGGCAGCATCCACTGTGGGCGAGGCTAGCCCCAGGCAGCATCCACTGTGGGTGAGGCTAGTCCCAGGCAGCATCCGCTGGGGCTCGTTTTTTTCCCTCCATCACCCTGAGGAACTATGGGAGAATCGCTTGAGGACCTGGGTCCTCTGCAACATCTCAGGACAGGGTTTCCTCAGCCACCGTTTTCTAGAAAGGCTAGAAATATGCTACCATCAGTATTCTGAGTGCAGGACTGGAAGCTGCGGTCAGATGAAGGATAACATGCCTGGGCCTGAGGCTAGCGAGACCTCTGTGGTCTGACCAAAGGCCCTGGGGCGAGCTTGGGATTGGCTGGGAGACTCGGGTTTGAATGCTTTCTGGGCAAGCTGGATCTGCAGCATGGCTTCAGGTAAAGACACACACAGACACTGATACACACACAGATATACACAGACACAGAGACACAGATATACACAGACAGACACAGAGAGACAGAGATACACACAGACACACAAACACAGAAATACAGAGATACACACAGATACACATAGACACAGATATACACAGGCACACACACACACACAGACACAGAAATGCACACACACAGACAGACATATACAGATACACACAGACACACAGAGACAGACACACAGATATATACAGACACAGAGATACAAAGAGACAGAGATACGCAGACACACACATACACAGATAAACACAGACACACACATAGACACATACAGACACAGATATACACACAGATACACATAGACATACACACAGACAGATATGCACAGACACAGACACACACGAAAACCACAGATACACATAGACCCACACAGATACACACAGACACAGATAGACAGAGATGCACACAGACACAGACACAGAGATGCACACACACATACACACACACACATATACAGATACACACACACACACAGATACACACAGACACAGATACACAGAGACACACACAGACACAGATACACAGAGACACACACAGACACAGATACAGACATACACAGACAGATACACACAGACACAAACACAAATGGAGACACAGATACACATAGACCCACACAGATACACACAGACTTACACAGAGATGCACACAGACACACACACAGACACAGACACATAGACAGACACAGATACACACAGACACAGACACACACATATAAATACACACAGACACACACACACAGACACAGATACACACAGACACACAAGCTCTGGGTCACAGTAGACCAAGGTGGGGGGGAGCTTGTTGGCTCTGCACCTCAGTTTTTGTGTGTATAGAATGGGGGCCCGGGCTCTATGACCTTAAACTCTCTATTGAAGTTTATAATAAATGATCATATTATTTGGGTGTCAGTGTACCCCTAGGATGTGAAAAGAACGAGCTGTTGAAGGACCCTGCTTGGAGCCCTTAGCATCAGGGAGATTAAAGATGGGCTCCCTGGCCACTGAGAGCGGCCCAGGGCTCCTTGTCCACACGGGGAGAAGCTGGAGAGTGAGTGGGCAGCTTGAGGCGGGAAGCCACAGGACAGGCCATATCTGAGCGTGTCTGGATCTGGGGGTTGAGGTTAGAGACACACAGGAATAGCAGGGGATTTCCTGTTTGGCCGGGGGACACCAGCCTGCTTACCCAGGTGTCCTGGCTGGCACCTGAGGAGCAGGCACAGGAGGAAGGGACAAGGTCCGGTGACTGGTCTGAACCCCTCGTGTCTCTCAGTGTCCCTCTCCTCTGAGCGACTTGGCTGTCAGCGCAGGGGCCTTTACCCTCCCTCTGGTGCAGCCGTGTGCCGTGCTCCGGCCTAAGAGGCTAAAGCAGAAGCACAGCATCTAATTCCAGCCACGGCCAAAGGAGACTTGTCTTTGAACAACCCTCGCTGTTGCCATGGGGATACACATGCCCGAGACACCTTGCTGCTGTGCAGGGGCACTGGCCTCAGGTGGGTGGCACCCTTCCTCTGAAGGCATATTGGACACACACTCCCATGGCCCGCCACCAGGGTCCCTGCACAGCCGGAGCATGTGGCACTGGGTAGAACCCTCAGCCCCGCAGTGGAATGGGAAGATAAATGAGCCCATGGTACCTTGGGGAGGCCTGTGTGTTGTGACGGTCACAGGACCATGCCTGGTGTTTCTCTCTCTCTCTCTCTCTCTCTCTCTCTCTCTCTCTCTCTCTTGGGTTTGGGTTTGGTTTTTTTCGAGACAGGGTTTCTCTGTATAGTCCTGGCTGTCCTGGAACTCACTCTGTAGACCAGGCTGGCCTTGAACTCAGAAATCTGCCTGCCTCTGCCTCCCAAGTGCTGGGATTACAGGCGTGCGCCACCATGGCCCGGCTCCTGGTGTGTTTCTTAAAGAGCTACTAGCCACAGCTCTCCCTGGCCACAGAGCCTGCTCACATCGCATTGCCCCGCCCTCAGTCAGGCCGTCCCCCCACCCCCCCTTCCTCATTGTCAACTGCATTTGCTTTTGTCTGAAGGTTCTTCCTTTTTGCTTTCTCAGAAAGAGGCTACTTTTCTTTCTCTCTCTCTCTCTTTCTTTTTTGAGACAGACTTTCTCTTTGTATCTTTGTATCTCTCTGTGTCCTGGAACTCACTAAGAAGACTAGACTGGCCTTGAACTCATACGGTTCGCCTGCTCCTGCCTTCTAAGTGCTGGGATTAAAGACGTGTGCCACCACAGCTGGCAAAGGCCAGGCTCAGAGTGGCCCCACTGCTCATGGCCTCTGGATGGAACATGCGGTCCGGCTTCTCCATGGCTTCATCTAGATTCTGAGTTTTCCCAAGAATCCAAAGGCTGCTCCTTGAGCCTTCTGGAATATCGCCATTATGGGCCATCTACTGTCACCCAGCAAGACCCACAGCGTGAGAGAACCAAGCCCTGGTGCCTGGGCCACATGGGGAAGAGACTTGAAGGTACGGATACCAGGCGAGACTCGGGAGACGGTCTGGAATCCACACTGTCCTCGTATCCCAAGGGCAGGAGAGTGCCCACTTGTCAGAGCAGGCACCTGTGTGCAGCCTAGAGACTGAACAGCCCTCTGAGCGTGGCTGTACCCGAGCTCATGGCCTGAGGGACAGAAGGGAGGGGCTGGTGCCCGCTGGGTGTGCCTCGGTCTGGCCCGAATGGAGTGAGGCCTCGTGACGCTCCTGGTCACCGAGCTGGAGTAATCTGCTTATCCCGACTCTAACGTTGGGAGTCTCACCAGAGCACTAACACGCCTCCTGGGACAGTCGCCTAGCCAACCTGGCAGGGCCAGGGCCTCCCTCTAGACTGGGTGCTGACGAGGCTCCTCGTGAAGAGACAGGAAGAGGTGTAACCGCTGGAAACCACACACCATGCCTGAGCGGCACACCCTTCCTCTCTGCTGAGGAAGGGGCCCCTAGAGGAGCCCACTCCTCTCCCTTGAGCCAGAGGGAGCACTCTCCCTAAGGCTGTGAGGAACAGGCAGAGGGCCTGGATGCTTGCAGGGCCCAGGTTGGGATCTGGCATCAGCACAGCCCAGCTCCCCACGGGCACCATCTGGATGCTGCTCAGATGAGGTGTAGGTGTGAGGAAGAACCACGGACACACAAGCAGGGGTTGGGGGTGGGGAGCAGGGCCTTGGCTAGAACCGCATGTGTGGGTAGTCATAGGCCGATAACAACGGGGCGTCTTCCCCAATCGCTCTCCATCTTAGTTTTTGAGACGGAGTCTCTCTGAGCCTGGAGATCACTGATCTATCTAGACCGGCCGGCCAGCAGGCCCCAGGAGTCCTTCTGTCCTCTGCTGGGACTACAAGCACGACGGTGGTCAGTCATGTTCAACTTTTGACGTCGGCGCCGGGCATCTGAACCCACCAACTAAGCCATCATCTCCTGCCACAAAGACACCTCAGAACTCCTGAGGCTGCGGGGTGGGGTGGGGGGCAGGGTGGAGGAAGGAGGGAAGATGGGAGGATGGGGAGGGGAACCTGACAATGCGACACAAAACAGCGCGGCTGTCACGTGCTTCAGACCATAGCCGTCCCTGACCACGGAGACAAGGTGGAGTATTAGATGACACTGATGAGACCCTTTAGAGAGATCATGGCCTAAGGACTTCGGCTTAGCCTTGGCAATGCTACATTTAAACCCTGTTCTCAGCACACAGGAAAAAACAAAACAAAACAAAACAAAAACAAAAACAAAAAAAAAAAAACAGAACAGCCTCAAGAAGCCAATTCACCACTAAGCAACTGTTACAATAAAAAAAAAAAAAAAAAAAAAAAAGACTCCAGCTAACAGGATCCCACCTTTGAGCAGTGCTACAATGTTCACACTCCTCCTCCTGTGTGATGGACACCTGACAATCCCACTGCTTTCAACACAATGTTACAATGTTCACCCTCCTTCTCCTGTCTGACAGACACACAATGTTCACACCCCTCCTCCTGTCTGACGGACACTGGACAACTCACACCCGTGTCTCATGCACCTACAGATTGAGCTTCTCTGTGCACAGGGACAGCTTCTGTTTTCTGGGTCAGCAGCTGGAGACCCCGAGCCACACCAGACACCCACTCCTAGAAGGACATTTAGATCCTGGGCTTGGGCGGGGCTCAGCAAGAGACCGCCCTGTGGCTGTAGCATCCCTCGCCTCTGGTGAGTCTCGCGGGATTCCTCCTGTCCCCACCCATCTTCCAGCATCCTTCTCAGAACTCAGGGCAAGTCCCACGGAGTCGCGGTTGCGGATTAAGGTGCAGGGACTGGGTTGTGGAGAGCAGGCTTGCCTCTGACCACAGCCCTCCAACCCCCCTCCATCACACCTCCGGACAACTACAGTAGATGCTATGTAGTGCTCGGGGAGGAGACCCCTGCGGTGCCGCCGGCTCAGAGCGAGCCTCAGGATCCTAGCCCAGTGCTCTTGGCTGTGGAGTCAACAGACGCTGCGGCGGAAGTCCCTCCTCTCTCTTCCGTCCTCCCTTCAAGGCACACAAGTGGCCGGGGTGTCTTGCAAACACTGGGAAGCCCACAGCTTTGTCCTCACCCTTCCCCAACTGTGGCCACACCCTGTACCCTTACTCTGCAGTGTGTGTGTGTGTGTGTGTGTATGTGTGTGTGTGTGTGTGTGTGTGTGTGTGTGTGTGTGTGTCTCGGGGGCAAAAAGGAGAAAAAAGCCTTGCAGGCCCCAACATTGTCAACATTGATCTTTCCCCCTGGCATGGGGCCGCCTGCCACCTGCCTTGCACGGGGCTCTAGGGTAGGGAAGAGCTTTGAAATCTCCCACCCTGACCTTGCACTCAGCCTGCAGAGGGCAGGGGCAGCCAGGAAGGACAGGAACTCTTACATTCCTTGTTGAGGCAGAAGGCCTCACTCCTCCTAGAGACTAGGAGAGAGCAGACAGCGGGCCTCTCCAGGAGTCACTCACTGCTCCACAGCTGGCACTAACACCCACTTCTGAGAAGGAACAGAGGCGCCCCGCAGAGCCCCTGATCTCCTAGTGTTCCTCCCTCCCCACCCCAGGGATGAAAGCAGAGCTCGGTGGCAGCTGTGTCAGGCAAGCCTCAGCACCACCGTGCCTCCCACTGTCTGAGCGGCGGCTGTGCCTTCTGTGTACATGGTTGCTGTGGGTCCCGGTAGGTTGGACAGGAAGCCGCAGGAGAGCACAAGGAACCTAGGGTGGGGCAGCAGGGTATTTGTGCAAGAGCTAACCCTGCATATTCAGTAACTCCAAGGCTTGCCCAGGGAGCCAACACAGCCCCGTGCCAGAAAAGGAACCCTGCCCTGGAAAGCCAGCCCCCAAAGCGCCCCGGGTACCTGCTGTGGACCGGGACTGGCAGAAGAGACGCGTCCCGCATGTTGGGCGGATGGCTGAGTCACCGTCCGCTGAACTGCATGCCACCGAGGACCACAGGCCCAACAGGAAGTCGGAGCAGCAAGTGCCAGGGCCCCACGTGCGGCAGCTGCACACTCGGAGACTAACAGACCGGGGCCCCTAAGGGACACAGGGCGTGGTCTCTGGTGGGAGGGCCCAGCCACCCTGGGTGTGTGGACAGTGTCTCTGCCTAGGAGACGGGATTGGGGAAGAGCGAGTCACAGTAGGGTAGAAGAGGCATCCTTCGTGTGCCTGCCTCTTGTCCACAGGGTCCCCCCAGGAGGGGGGATGGGCACTCTCTGTCACTTGGAACTCCTCTTCAACGTGGGAAGGGACCAGCGTCTAGTGATTCCTGGTGATGCTTAAGGGAGTCAGTACTGTAGGAAGCCCTGTTCGGCTGTCACCCATCGGTCCTTCCCCACAGCCCCGGGACAGGTTCTGCTAACCACCTCCTGCTGGAGATGGTCTCCCGAGGGTCCTGGAGGCACGTGGCTGGGATCTAATCCAGGTCTGGCTGGCTCCAAGCTGTGTTCCGAGGTTTCTGCCTGTCTTACAAAGAACCAGGTGACTTGGCAGGTGTAGACAAGGGTGTCCTAGGGAGACCGGGTCACAGGGGGAGCCTTGTGCTGTGGGAAGGTTTCCTGCTGTCCTGTGGTCCCTGCCTCAGGACAGCTGCTGAGTGGTGGAATCCCAGCTTAACACAACCAGGCTCCTGGCAGCCTGGGAAAGCCCAAGCTCTCTGACCGGAGGGGAGGACGGGGATTGCCCGGAACACCCAGGCTCGCACTCTGCCAGCCGCCTGCACTGGACTGGATCCCCAGTCCCCAAGCTGTTCTTTATACTCAGTTTCCAGAGGGGAGGCTGTCCCCATCTTTATCACGAGTGCTAGGCTGTGCAGCCTCCAGGGCCTCTTGTGCGCCGGAGGAAAGGTGCTCCTGAGCGTGCCTGGGAAGGGAAATATTTGGGGAGATGGATGGGGGGAGGAGAGGGAAAGGGAAAAATTCTTTGAATGTTCTGCAAGAAAGCCAAAATGTTGGGAAATGAACAAGCAGGGGAAGGAAGGAGAAACAATGAAGAGCTACGATGAGGGAGGGAGAGGGCGAAAGACAGAAAGGGTCCTCGTATGAACCCAGCCTAGTCCTTGCTGTGATGCAGTTTACTGAATACGAAGGCTCACAGACATTAAACAGCACTCCAGGCCGCTGGACAGACGGAAGGACAAGCAGGCCAGGGCCCACGTCAGGCTCCGCCCTCCGCACAGAGCACCTTCCCCTGCCCCGGAGCCCCACTTGGGTCTCTGGCTTTGGACAGGCGATCCTTAATCTGCGGTGTGCTCCTGTGCAGTGCTCCTCTGGATCTCAGTAGGGAAGACATCTGCAGACAGGGGCTTTGCCCGGGGCTATAATGACTCGGATGGCTAGGACCAGATCTCGGGGCGACAGATGAAGTCAAATACCACAGGCAGACTCCCAAACCTCGCCAGCTGCTCACGCCAGGCAGCCTCAGGCCTCTGCTCCGTTCCCGCCCTTAAAAGTAAATCTCGGCCCGGCATGCTGGTGCATACTTTAATAATCCCAGCTCTCAGGAGGAGGAGGAGGCAGGTGGATCTCTGGGAGGTCAAGGCCAGCCTGGTCTATGTAGTGAATTTCATCCACGGCTACACAGTGAGAGTCTGTCTTAATAAAAAGCCAGTCTCGGTTCTGTGGCTATCTACCATGTCTTGTTAATTAAGTTGCTTTGGAGCAGAGGACATAGCTCAGTGGGTAGAGTCCTTGCCTAGCACTGAGGAAGCCCTGGGCAGGATCCCCAGCACTGCACAAACTGGGTGTGGGGGTGCACACCTTATATCCCAGCACTCCGGTGGTAGAGACAGGAGGATCAAGAATCCAAGGCCAGCTTGGGTTATATAGTGAGTTCCAGGAACATGAGATCCTGTTTCTAACAAGCAAGAAAGTTACTTTGGACCAGGAAGGCAAAGTCAGAAGGTCAGATGCACCCAACTTAAAATGCTGTCAATCGTAAGAAAGACACCCACAGAAGAGGGGGTGCCTGCTGAGGACACAGCTGACAAGGGACCAGCACCCTCACAATACATAGAATCCTTAAGCAAGAACCTGGCCAGGAAACAGGCAAAGGCCTCAAAGATACATTGTTTCAAAGATGCCCAGATGGCCACATGGACAAGACGCTGAACAACACCCACAGTCAGGAAATGCAAAGAAAACCACGAGGAACTACTACCTGGCGTCCACCAGGATGGCCACAGCCAGAAACCCAGAGAGTAACAGGCAGGCAAGCGAGACACAAACCCCTGTTCACTGCTGGTGAGTGTACCACGCCTAGTCTCTGTAGAAAACAACGTGGAGGTCCCTCAGAAACACGCACGCACATCTGCACACGACCCTGCAAGTCCACTAATGGCTCTGTCCTTTGGTTAAGTATCCCTCTCTGGCACAGGTGTTGGTGGTGCTGTTGAGGATAGCGTGGGATCTTTTGGAGGCGGAGCCTTGCTGGAGCCTTGCTGGAGTGCGCGCCACTGGGGTTGAGCCTGGAGGGGCGGAGCCTTGCTAGAGGGAGAGCCACTAGGGTAGGGCCTGGGGAGGCAGAGCCTTGCTAGAGGGAGAGCCACTGGGGTTGGGCCTGGGGAGGCGGAGCCTTGCTAGAGGGCAAGCTACTGGGGTTGAGCCTTAAGGCTCTATAGCTCGGCCTCACTTCCTGTTCACTCTGCTTCCTGGATGAGGCTGAGAGAGAGCTGCCACACCCTACTCCTGACAAGGAGCCCTACAGCCTCACCATGACGACTGTGTCCCCCTAGAAGTGTGAACCAAAGAAATCCCTTCTCCCTTGTCAGGGTGTTTTATACAGCAAGGAGAAGGCACCTCCACCCTCACCCCCACCCCAGGACCGAAAGCAGCATCTTATGGAAGTATTTGTGTATTCGTGTTCATGAGGGCCTCGTTCACATGGAAGCAAGATGAATAATTAGTGGGAAACCAAATGTGGCGGCCTAATCATAGAACAGAATACTATTTCCTTACAAAGGAAAGAAAAGATGCACTCGTTATCACCTTAAGGTAACAAGTGCATATTGCGTAAGCCAGCCACAAAAACACAGTGTGAGTCCATGAACAGGAAATACTTAGAGACAGGAGTGGCGTTGTAAGGGCAAGTGGGAGGGGTTGTTTAGCGGCAGAGGGTCAGCGGTGGCATTGGCTTTTCTAATATGGCCGCCACCGGGTCACACACTCACAATGGCAAGCTATATATCTTTTACAACGACAACTTGGAAGCATGCTTCACGCACTCAACAAACATTTGTATAGCCCTACCGTCTGGTGGGTATGTCTGCTGACGGGGCCAGCCTGTGACCACTGCCCGTATGGGTAGGTTGGGGACACAGCCTGCAGCTGAGCCCTGCTGGTGTGTGTGTGTGTGGCTTCCGGAAAGACCTGTTCCTGACAGAAGGGGACATTACTGGTATGGCCGCAGCGAATGTTGGGGTATCCCGGCAGGAGATGTTGGGGTCCCGGGCCAAGCTTGGGAGGTGTCGTGCAAAGGGCGAGGAGCTGTGTTGCAGTGGACTGCCCACCTCTGTAGCGAGCGCCCTGCTGATCTGGGAACCACCAAAACGCTTTTGCTAAGTGACTCGGTCACAGTGGTCTACCCTGCCCTCCGTGTTCTAGTCTGGTTTCTGTGAAAAACACCATGACCAAAGGCGACCGGAGGAGGAAAGGGATCGATCGTCCAGTTCCTGGGGGAAGACAAAGGGGGAGGGGCGGCCCTGGAGGAGGCTGCTCCTTACCTCACTCCCTCTGGCTTGCTCAGCTACCTTCCTTATACAGCCTAGGCCCATCTGTCCGGGATGGCGCTGCCTGCAGCAGGCAGGCCACTCCAAATCAACTAGCAATCAAGAAGACACTCCACAGACATGACCGCAGCCGATCTGATAGAGACACGCCCAGGTGGTCAAGCTGACAGGACGAGCCGTCCCAACCTGGTTCTAGATACTTTTTTTTTTTTTTTTTTTTTTTTTTTTTGGAGAAATTGGGCCAGCATGGTGAGGGTGCACAGCAGAGAAGGCCCGAGAGAACCAGGCTCCTGGGACACAACTCTCTACTGTGAGGGGGGAGTCTGGCACATATCTCTAGGGGTGTGTGGGACCGTGAAAGGCAGTCTGTGGCCTGGTTGAGCGAGGCTTACTTCGGAGACCCAGTAGAATATTCCACAAGGGACGGAACCGTGAGCAATGCTCCCAGATACTAAGGCTCCTGACACCAACTCCATACTCCTGACTCCTTAACTCCATAATCCTGGCACCATTGGTCATGTAGGGCCACGCCCCTAGTGTTCTGTTTTTGTTTTTGCCTTTCCTCGAGACAGGGTTTCTCTGTGTAGCCCTGGCTGTCCTGAAACTCACTCTGTAGACCAGGCTGGCCTCCAACTCAGAAATCTTCCTGCCTCTGCCTCCCAAGTGCTGGAATTAAAGGCGTGGGCCACCACTACCTGGCTATAGCCAGGTTTTCCCTGCCCTACAGTTACCTGGCTATTGCCAGGTAACCCAGCCCACTATGAAAGTGCATGCCAGGACCCTCCTAGCTCTCTTGTCCTTACTCTCTCTTGTCTCCTGTTCTTCTGTTCCCCCCTCTCCCCATTCTTCTCCCCTCTTTCCACGTGGTCATGGCCGGCTCTTACCCCTCTATCTTTTTTTCTCTCTTTACTTTTCTATCTCTTTTCTTTTTCCTACTTTTCTATGATAAAGCTTTAAGACCATGGGCCGCCTCTTCTTATCAAAACCCGCTGTGTAGGAGCAATGGGACAGGCCTCAGCGTCTCCCACGGTCAGAAAGGAGCCAGGGCTTCCCCGCCTGGCCAGGTTTCCTCTACAGGCACACGGGCCCCGCCCTGCATTCTGGGCAAGGACCTCCCCTCACCTAGTCGGGCAGCCTCCCCTCCACAGGTATGTGGGGGCCCGCTCGTTTTCCCTACAGGGGTGCAGTTTCCTTAACAGGTACCACACTGGTGGGTACCACACTGGTGGTAATCGTGCAGGACCCGATGCAGATTATCCACTGAACATCAGGAAGGCTGACAAAGGTCCTTCTGTGTGTCCATTTCAAACGGGCTTCTCTGTGCCTGCACCTGTCGGGCCGCTCGGGTCCCTCTGCTGTGTGACATTCTCCCTGCATCTGAGGACATCTGGCATCGCTCTCCCCGCCCTGTTCTGGAGAGAAAGCTGTGGGCTTCTGATCCTCCCCCACGAGTGCTTGCCATAGGCTAATCCGGTTCTTTTTGGACCGAGGCTGTGGAACAGGCTTTGTGTGGGCTGATACACTGAGCCCTTCCCAAACCTCAACGGCAGGCCAGATGACGGTGCCTGGCGCCCACGGGTGCTCTGCTGGTGGACACCGAGCAGGCACCCAGCCACGGGGCTTCCACCCTTGCTCAGGCCGCATTTGGTATGGCTGGGTTTTGGAACGTAAACACCCAGGCCACCCTCTTTCTAAAATGACAATCACCCAGCGCTCAGGGCAGTGACACCTGTCCAGTCTGTGTATCTGTGGGGGGTCCTGGGTGGGGCTGGCAAGCTGCTGCTGGCTGAGGGCCAGAACAAGACAGCCACCTGACTCTAATATTCCCAAATGGTTGGTAGAACACCAAGCGGGGGGTGGGTGGGAGGGTGGGGGGGCGGCACATCTATCATAACTCACAGATTGCATAAAGTTCAAATGTGTGTCCGTGAGGGAAATTTTATGACAGCCATACCTGTCTCAGCTTGGCCTGTCCTCACAAAATACTGGGGACAAGGAGGCTTATACAATGGACATTTCCCTCTTATAGGTCTCCATGGAGGCTACAAGGCTAAGAGCATTACTAGTGGGCTCTTCCGTTCCGTGGCTGCAGGATCTCCTGTGTTCTGGGTTGTCATAGGCAGAGCTAGCTCTGGTGGCCTTTGCTTCTGGTAAAGTCAGGGACATCGACAAGGGGCTCAGTTCCTCAGGGCCCTGTTTATCCTGATCTCCCCCCCCATAATGCCTCACCTCCTTACACTGCAGGTAGGGCCACAGTGAACGGCTTAGAGGGGACAGACACAGACACGTTCAGCCCATGTGCCTGCTTCTGTGGTTGGTGACTTTCAACCAGTGGCAGAGCAATGAGATGATCCTGGACTAATGATCTCCACATCTCAATAACCCATCCCCAGCCTGCCTCCCGCCGTGCGCCGCACTGAACTCGCCGTTCACCGGACGCGCTACGAAACTGGAAGTCCATATGTAGACCAGTGCGAGTTAGTGACCATCTGCAGTCACGGAGAGAGGGGATGGCCGGCGAGCTTACGGCGTTTCACAGTCTGTTAGTTACAGGGAACAATCTCTAGATCCCTGGTCCCGAGACTAGAAAAGGCTTTCTAGAAGGTGCCTGGGGAAATGGCTTGGTCAAGAAGGTGCTGTGGAAACGTGAGGATCTGAATTTGGATGCCCAGGCCCCCAGGTAAGAGGTGTGTGTCATGGCGCATGCGTACCCTCATACACATACCCATATTCACAACACACACACACACACACACACACACACACACACAAACACACACACGAGACAGACAGAGGGAGATAAGAGACAGACACAAAGACAAAGACACAGATACACACACACACACACACACACACACACACACGAAGGGCTGTGCCTCCTCTGTAGACACCGTGACTCCTAATCTGCCCCCCCCCCCGACTCCCAACCCTTGTCATTCCTGGCCCCGAGCCCCACATACCTGTCCCCAGTTCTGGGATCTAGCTCCTGGCCCTGCCTGAGATCACGGAGGATAGAATAGACACAGGCACATCCTGTTCCCGTCCCCGTGCGTGCCTGACCCCTGGGCTCTGCTCCTCCTGTGTACTCGGCTGAATCTCCAGTGCTCTCCGACTTCCCAGGCATTCTTGCTGTCCCACTGTGTGCTCCTCTTAGGAGGTCACAGCCTCGTCTCCCCGGGGATTTGACTCACTAATCTACTTTGATATCTGGACCCATTTCAGTGTTGACGTGACAGGCGACATGTAGCCTGTTTCTGTTCAGAACCTCACTCTGGAAGGAAGGCGACCCATAGAAGACCCCTGTGATGCTGTCCTCGGTTGCCCCAGAGGACACTGGGAATATCACCGTGGTCCAAGGTCTGACACAGTTCTATCACGGCACACAGAAGCCACACGTTGGCAAGCTGTCAGCACATGGCAGGGAAGGGGTCTCCAGAAGTGAGGTCCCTCCCCAGCCCTACCCTCCTTCTGTACCCCCACCTGACTCATCTCAGACGAGGGTCTAGGGGACCCTGCTGGGATCTGGGGCGTCCGTGGGGGGGGCGTCCTTGCTGTAATAGTCGAGGTTGCCCACCTGCTACACGGATGCTGGACACGCCCTGCGTGATTCTCGGCACGGAGGAATCCGCGGCTGCTCACGGGACTGTCCTGCGTGACGATGCTCTTTGCATAAGAGAAACCTAGCTGCTCCAGACATCCCTCAAGCCCAGAACCAACGCCCGCACGCTAAATCCCATGCCTTACGCCAGCAACCACAACCGCAGTCCTCCTGAGCACGTGAAACCTTCCCTAGGGTGCTGCGACTGAGCAGAACACTTCTGGGTTGGGGAGAACGACTCAGTTTCCTGCCATGAACCCGAAGGACTTGGCTCCCCAGCACTCTCCAAAAAGTTGGGAGTGGTTCCATGTTCAGATGATGATGATGATGATGATGATGATGATGATGATGATGATGTAGTAGACACAGCTGAAGAAGACGCTTATTGGCTTCTGGCCTCTATATGCACAACCACACATATATGTACTTGTAGTAGCGCCCCCCCCCCAATGAATTAAACACAGGCCTCTGGCAAGAAGAGTAGAAAACCCTGCAGTCGAGGACAGAGCTCCGACACTCCTAAGGCTTTGCTCTTTGCTATTCTCTGGGGCCCAAAAGCAACCGGATGGCTATGTGCCAATAAAACTTTATTGAGGAAAACAAACAAACACAGCCAGGCTGGGCTGTAATCTGCTGGCTGCTGGCTTCTCTATCTACCAAGCTGGGTGAGATGATACAGCTTTAAGCCCAACACTCAGGAGACAGAAGCAAGTGGATCTCTGTGAGTCTGAGGCCAGCCTGGTCTACATAGTGAGTTCCAGGACAGCCAGGGCCATACAGTGAGACTCTTGTCTTAAACCCGCAAAAAAGCCCAACCAAACAATCCCCTAAACTGCCAGGCGACACCCACTATGATGTAATGAAGGTAGATGGATAGATCATGCTCACCGTGTGCGAGCACTGTGTAGCTGGGGGCTGCGTGTTTGGCCAGTCTTTCTGTGGGGGGACATTCTAAGTTTGGAAAGAGAGCCCCTCAAGGTTGACAAGGAAGGGTCCTGGCCAGATCGCCCTCTCTGCTGCTGGCCGAGGCCCTGCCCTCCTTGCTTAGCAGGGTCTGGGGATGCGGACGGGCGGGTCGGCAGAGGGCCCGGGGATGCGGACGGGCGGGTCGGCAGAGGGCCCATTCCCAAGTCGATTCCCTTCTGCCGTCCACACCAGTCTACCGGAGGACTGCGGTTCTGATTAATCTCCTCTGGAGTGAACGCTGCCGTAGTCTTGGCGGCCCCCCTCCTTGACACCGCTCCCCGGCAGAGGCTCGGCGCTGAGGACATCTGGCCACGCGACGCAGGCTGCTGCCTTTGATGCGACACTATTTTTGGAGTCTCTTTTTGCCTCATTTATTTTTGATTTGAGTTGCTCACACAGTGCGTTCTCTGGCCCCCCTCCTCTCCTCTCCTCTCTCTCTCACTGAGTTAAATGCGTGCAGTATTTTTAAACCCTGCTCCCGTCACCTCGTGATTAGCAGATGAGCCATGTACCCGGGCAAAGGGGCCTCCTGTTTCAGCCCTTGGTTTTGGGTGTGTGTGTGTGTGTGTGTGTGTGTGTGTGTGTGTGTGTCTCACTCTCCTGAGTGCTGGGGTGGCCTGGTCCTGAGTCGGAAAGGCTGGGCTTTACGGACCAAGGGCCTGCACTGAAAGCACGTGACCAGGGTCCGGGGACATCCAGGAGGTGTCCCCTGAGTACCACAGAAGGGCTGAAAGGTATCTTCCGAATGGCAGCCCTGGACCTGGTCCCTGTAGGGACGGGTGCCCGGGCAGTGGGAGAGCTGGTGAGGCCTGGATATATTTCACAGGAATTCCTACCTTTAATTGTGGCCCCAGGCCACCAGGTTGTCACTATAATTAGCTACAGATGACAACTACGGCACTGAGTTTTCCAGAGGCAAAGCTAGCTCGCCTCTGGCACTGGGTGAACAGCAGATCTGGAAATCTATGCTCAGAATCAGAGTTCTGGGCCATGCCCAGCAGAACATTCTAACCGCAAAGGAGCCCGAGGCCAAGCTTGTCTCGGGGAGAAACAGAGGTGACCGTGGGCTGATGAACTTGGGGTGCTGGGGCCTGGGTTGGCTAGTGGGTCCTATGTGGGGGTATGACAGAAGACAAGAGAGCAGGCGGGGCTCAGGGTTTTGGAGATAAGCGGTGCCCAGTTGGTGGTGTCTGTGTCCAGCCTGAATGCTCCTTGGACATCTGGGAGGGAGTGTGTGTGTCCCTAGTGACAGTTCATTCCTCTCTTATGCCGCTGCAGGGTATTTGCAGGCATGACTCCCTTGAGATGTTCTTCCTGGAGTCCCTCCCCCCCCATCCACAGATACCTGTCCAGAGGGCTCTGTCTGTTGTGCCATGTTTTCTGTCAAACACACACCTAATCCTATGAATACCGCTCATCCGAGTGACTGCTCTGAGACTCGAAGTCCCAGAGGATGACCACATGGCGTGTCCCATTGCCTGCTGAGCTCCCTCAGACTCAGGACAGGGAGCTCAGCCTGTCAGTGTCCGGCATACCGTGGCCCGGGGCGCGCAGTGTGTCACCTTGTTACAGGCAAGCAGTTCCTTGCTTACAGATAATGGAGATGTCAGCGTGGGGCCCCAGCCAAGCAGGATGGAAGACACAGAGCCATGGGAGGCCGTGTTCAGCTGCTCCCCTTGGAGAGACAGGGTGTCCTGTGGTGTTTGCTCTCTCCTTTGAGGGCAGCAGCAAGGCCCCAAGCTTTCAGGCTCTGTCTCAACGAGATCTACGGTCCTTCACTGAGATGATGCTGGCTTCATGCATGGTGTGCCAGGGTTCTAGTGGCAGCTCTGTGGACACCCCACATGTGAACACACATGCACACATGCATGCACACATGTATGCACACACATTTGCACATGTGCACATAGACACACACATGCACACACGCACACATATGCACATACACATACACACATTCACACATGCACATGCACACACACATGTATGCACACACATGCCCCACTACTAACTAACCATGACCGTCTCTGATATCCCCACTATTTCCACCCTACCATTTCTACTATGTTGGTCAGCACTATTTCTGTTATCACCATTTCTGCAAACATCTCACCTCCACCATGACCCTCTCCACGGCCATCTTTATGTCCACATGACTCTCTCCACTACCACTACTGTCACGACACCCATCACTATCATCTCTACCGTGATCACCTCCACCATGACTCGCACCACCTCTATTATCATCTCCATCATGACCACCCCACCCCTTCCCCCACCAATCTCCATTTCCACCACAACCATCTCTGTCACCTATGTAATTACGTTCACCACCATGGCCATCTCCGCCACCTTTATCACCACTAGCACCATCACTATACCTTTATCCTTGATCACCCCCACCGTCATCACCCCGGCCGTGATCATTCCCCACCGCAATCATCCATCCCATCATCCCCACCATGATCACCCCCACCACCATTGTCACCATCACTTCTGCAACCACTGACCCTCCCTGCCTCTACCTCTGCCACCTCCACCACAAGAATCTCTATTACTGCCTCTACTCCTGCCACCCGAGTCATGACCACCTCCATGACCTCCAGCACACTGCCATGCCCACACCTACAATCCCCACAGACATCCCCTCTCCTCTACCATCTCCATCACCATGTCTACCACCTCCACCATGACCACCTGTACCATGACACCAAACACCACGACCGTCTCCACGACCATCTCTAAGACCATCGCCACCTTCAGCCCTCCGGTTTCCAGGACAATCATCCCTACCACCTCTACCACCACCACGCCTATCACCACCACTTCCACCATTCTACTACAACATCACCAGCTCTTCTACTACCAATCTCTCCTCCTCAACGCGGCCATCCCTACCATCTTACCTCTGCCCCAGCCCCACCCCATCTCTAATGTCTGCACTCTGACCTCCTCATCCCTCTCTATCACCACTTCTATTTCTGCCAGTTCTACCCCTAATCACTCCAAGTCAGCTTCTATCCTCCCAAGAGCTTCTTCTTTTAGGGGTCTGCTCCCGACTCCTCCCCTGAGGGATCCCTGCTGTCCTAACTTCAGTTCTTGCCCTCAGACCCAGCAGCCCCTCCCTCTGCTCTGCGCTCCAGGTGTTGGCTAGCCCACCAGCTATCCCAGGAGCACTCCACGTCAGAGCCGCTTCTCCTAGCTTTGGGAGCTCCTGTTTGGACCACTGTTTCCGTCTGTCACCCGAGAGCAGTGCCTTTTTCTCAGGGCCAGATCTCTCCTGTGATGGAGGACCCAGGTCTTACTCTGACCCCTGAAGCGGTTGCCCAATGCCCGTTTTCCCAAGCCGAGTCCCAGCTTACCGTTTAGTACCGTCCGCCTTCCCAGTCCTCATGCTCGTCCCGTTCTGCACACCTGCCTGCCTCTTCTCCCGCACATCCATCCTGGGCACACGTGTGTGCTGCTTCTCCCTCCTCCTCATGCCCACAGCATACCTGATCCTCGCTCCCGCTGATGGGAGGGGTGCTGGGCCTCTCCATGCACCAGAGACCTCACTGCTCACAGGCTCTATCACAGAGACCATCTCCCCAGGTCTGGATGGGCTCTCTCGTTATTCCCAGTGCTCTCCCTTGAGGGGGCAGCCACACGGAGGGAGCTGCACCATCCTTTCCCAATGCTCTGTCTGTGCGATTCTTCCAAAAGGCATCCTGTATGACCAAGAGTTGGGGCAGGCGTTCCCACGGCGAAGCCAACGCTACTCAAGACCTTCCGGACAATCTGTACCAGACCCCTGCGCTGCCCTCTGAAGAGCGTTCTCTACAGCTTTGTTCAAGCCTTTGATACTGAAATGCCAGACCAGTCCCTGGGGACCCTGCAGCCGCTGAGTCCATGCTTTACTCAGTTCATGTACCTCTGTGAGTTCAAGTCCAGCCTGGTCTACACAGTGAATTCTAGGTCAGCCAGGGCTACACCAGTCTCAAGGCAGATACACAAACAATTAAAGCAACTCTGAACAAAAGGAATCTGAAAACCACAACAGGTCTGACCTGGGTTTTCCTGTCTCTCTGTCCCTATCCTCTTGGCACGGATGACCTTGTTTCTTATTTTCTTTTTTTAAAGATTTATTTACTTATTTTTATGTATATGAGTACACTGTAGCTGTTTTCAGACGTCCAGAAGAGGACATCAGATCTCATTACAGATGGTTGTGAGCCACCATGTGGTTGCTGGGATTTGAACTCAGGACCTCTGGAAGAGCAGTCAGTGCTCTTAACTGCTGAGCCATCTCTCCAGCCCCATGGATGACTTTCAACCAGCATCCCAACTCTCAACTAAGGGACCTGGGGGTGACTGGTGGTGACGGGGCAGAATTCCCAACAAAGGAGCAGAGTGCTCGACCTGGGGTCCCCATGACCCACAAGGCTAGGGTTGTCAGAACATGCCTCGTTTTCGCCTGGGTCTCACCAGCAAGGGTCTGAACTTTACATTGACAGGTTCAGTTTCTGCCTATGGAAGGCAAGTAACACTGGCTTTGCTATAGGGTAACACGTTTTGTTTCAGAATAGTTAGTAAAAACTCTAACAAGCGGTGCACGGTGGCACACTCCTTTAATCCTAGTACTTTGGAGACAGGTAGGAAGATCTCTGTGAGTTCAAGTCCAGCCTGGTCTACACAGTGAATTCTAGGTCAGCCAGGGCTACACCAGTCTCAAGACAAAAATACACAAACAATTAAAGCAACTCTGAACAAGGGAATCTGAAAACCAAGAGGTGGGACCTGGGATTCCGACTCACACTGCGAGTCACCAGACCAAGACACCTAAGTGTGAGGGACACTTACACGGAGGGCCGGGGGACACTTGTCAGAACTAGAGCAGGCAACACCGAGGGCCGGGGAATTTTCCCTGGTGACCACAGGCCTCATGGCCTCATTCCCAGAATTCCCAGGAGAGAGAGTGTACCCGGCAGAGCGGAACCCCAGGGCACAAAGTGAATTCCAGGACACCCTGCAGTCCTTCTTCCTTTAAAACTAAATTTATAACCCCTTTCGTGAAAGTGTGTCAGTGTCCTTCCCTAACTAGGGAGCTGACCAAGAATGCTGAGGGAGAACCCAGGCAAGAGAGAGCCAGCCCCTGTGGGAGGCTCTGGGAGGGGGCGCCGAGGCTGGAGGCCTCTCTTCTGACTTCATGCAAGCGCCTGCGGAAAGCCCCGTTCCACCCATTAGCCAAACGGCCTGCCACCTCCGTCAGCTCATCTGCCTACGGGGAAGTCGGGGAAGACCCCCAGGTGTGCAGGTTGGAGGCTCCCCCTGGGTACATCCCTGACACTCAACTTCCTGCCTGTGGGAGGACCGACCCTCACAGCAGTCCCATCCTCTGTCTAGACCCCCACTGTTCAGAGAAGACAAACGGTCCAGGACTCCTCCCCCTAACCCAGAGGGTTAGTGGCTAGCTTCATGATGTCATCTGAGTGACCTACGTTCCCGGGATGCAGGTGTCCATCAGGGCCCATTTCAGACAGGGACACAGGGCGTGTGGCATGCAGCTGTGGGAGAGACAGTGGCCATTTCTGCTTCCCAGGGGCAGGGTGTACCCTGGGCGCCTTCGTCTTCCTACTCGTGGGCACACCTGGTTTCTTCCTGCTGCGGTTCTCAGAAGGAGCAGGGTAGGAGTGTCTGGGGCCTCTTTGGGGGACTCAAATTACAGTCAAGGTGGGAGACATTTTCTGTCAGGGGGACTCCTGAGGAAGCAAGGCCCATGGCTGACAGGGGACAGATCTGTGGTAGCAGCTGTGAAGAAGTCAGTCCCTTTGGCTCTCCTGCTCCTGTAGTTTCCTTTCTGCAGGGCACTCCTGAGCCCCTCAGGAGTCTTGTCTTTCAGAAAATACACAGAGACCCAGGGAGCCCAACCCTGGGGAGCAGCTGGCCATCACAGACCACTGGATGTGGACTTCTTGGCTTGCTGTTTTCTCTTATAAAACCTAAGCCTTGTCTTTCCCACTAATCTTTGGGGCCTAACGGCTCACCCTCCAGAATTTCTGTCCCACCATGCCAGGAGAGGGGTCTCTAGAGAGGCAGTGCCTCCTGGCTGCTACGCTTACCTAGCTCCCTTGGGGACAGCTATGTGACCCTCTGAGGAGCCCAGGCAGCACCCGAAGGCCTACGTGATGAACTCCGTCCCAGGCCCTGGCTTCTGCTGCAGCCCAGCTCCCATGGCCGTCTGTGGTGGCGCTACCTGGCCCGCAATGTCAGAGATGGAGAGTCTAGATCTAGTGGATGGTCACTGTGCCAGGTTGAGGTGGGGTGGGTAGGGGTAGGTGGACCACTCTCCCACGGAGGGGTAGAGAATGCAGCAGAGAAAAAGAGAGAGAGAGAGAGAGAGAGAGAGAGAGAGAGAGAGAGAGAGGTGCGCACGGCCAATGTCTGCAGAGTCTGGAAGCTTCTGCCGCTCCTTGCTGGAACATCCATCGTAGAGGGAGGGAAAAAATGCTGAGTCTCCTCTCACGGCTGGGTTGAGATTTTGAGGGAGCCAAAGCAGAAGGCTGGTGGGGGTGGGGCGGAAACGGAATCCTTCCCTGGGAGACTGTTCCAGTGCCTGACTCAGCAAGGCAAAGGGGCCCTGACTGCTCAGGGCCCAGCCCCAGAGCAGGTTTTAACCGTGTGTACCTCAGGGTGAGAGAAGGAAGAGCCTGGGCAAGTCTAACATGGGAGACCTCAGTGGGAGTGCCACCAAGCAGCCAAGCAGACACCCTACCCGTGGGCCACTCATCCCTGCCCCCAGGCCCCTGGTCCCTTTCTCTCTGGAGCTCTGGATAGATAAACCCACACTCTGGAGTCTCAGCACTTACAGTGGCCGGGCAGGACACTTGCTGGGGGAATGGCTGGGCTGTCACCTCTCGCGAATGACGCTAATTTCTGCAGGAGCTGCTGGACGGAAGCCACGTGCCCCTGAGCATCCCTGGGCACTGTACCCAGCCAGGCACCTGGCGTGGAAAAGTTAGTGCTCCGGGCTGGTCCCCAGAGCCTGGTGGCTTCCTGGTGCCAGAGGCTGGGGCTCTCGAGAGCTCAATCAGTGCCTGGAGGTGGCCCTCAGTCACCACCCTGAAGACACCAGTGTATTGACCCTGCTTCCGCCCTGGAGCAGAAGCAGACACTCGAGGAGACACTGGCTAGGTACCGCGGCCAGTGGTTTGCCTCTTACACAGCACGTCACCCTGTTTTCCAGGGGACAGAGCCTCTAAGATGCTTATCCCTGGGTCTTCCCTCAAGTCCACAGCACGAGTTTGTCCTTCCAGGAGGAAGCCAGCCTGGTGCTCTAAACGGAAAGTTTGTTTCCATCTGCCCTTGGGACACCGTGTCTCCTCCCCTGTGCTGGAATGCCTCCTTCTGGTGGCCAAGCCTGCCCTAACCCAGGATACTGAGCTTCTAGAACCAGGAGGGGTTGTGCCTCTCAATCCTGCCGGCTGGAGCGGGCAGATGAAATCCTATGATACGCCTACTCTTAGTCAGGGGGTGGGCACTTGGCCCCGGCGTGGGCCCCGTGGCTGCTGTTTTATGAGACAAGATCCCACACAGCGGCACTTGACTCCCAAGTGCCACCACCTCACCTCACTGCCTCGCCGGCAACACTTGACATACAATCTCCGCTGGGTGGAAAAGAACCACCAGACTAGGAACGGGTCATGGAAGATTCCTGATGGCTGATGTGTTGGGGGGGGGTGCTGGGGTTGGATAAACCTGCCACCATGGGTGTGATCACCCCCCAATTACATCCACAACCCACCTCTGGGGCCTGTGAATGTGACCTGATTCGGCTAAAAGGCTTGTGGAGATGTTTAAGATAACGATGACAAGATGAACTCATCCCACACCAGTGCGTCCCTACCTCAAGTGACAAATGTCCCTACAAGAAGAGGTGACAGACACCAAAGGCATGTGACGGCAGACACCGAGGAGGCAGTGTGTCTGCAAGCCAAGGCACACCAGACACCACCAGCAGCCGCCAGACACCCAGAAAAGCCGGGAAGAGACCCCCCTTGTCCCCAGCACCGCCACACACCTAGACTTTGGATTTCAGCCCCGCTGGATGAAGAGAGAAGAAATACAGCTATTTTAAACCACGCTGATTAGGACAAAGATATGGCCAGCTTTCCCTGTCCACAGGCTTCTGGATGCCTTGATGTCCAAGATCGCCACTAGTATTAAGCTTTTCCTACACAGATCTGGATCACAGGAAAACTTAATTGAGAAATCAGGCAACTGAGAAGATCAGCAATAATAAAATAGCAATTATGAAGATAGACCCTAATAAGAGTTACTAGTTGTTCATGTCTGATACTTCCCACTTAACATTTTCAGGCTAAGGTCACCAGAGTGGCCGGAACATAAGAGGAGACGCAGAGCGGGGACGCCGTGACTTTTAAGCCCTTCCGCCCATAGTAGCATGTCGTAAGGGGACTAAGAGACGGCCTTTTCCCTTCACTGGGTCTGGAGTGCTGTGGCCCCAGCCTTCCACTTGGTGGGAGAGGGACGTCTGCTGGACGATTACGCTCTCCAAGCGTTCCTGTGTGCCAGTGTGGCACACCAGGCCCGCCCACGCCCTCCGGGGGACAGCAGAAATAAATAACAAAGGGTTTCAAAGAGGATTACCCCCTCAGCACCGTCACGTGACGTGATGGCAGCATGAAAGATTAATTCCTTGGCCCGTGCAGCACCCAGCAGTAGTCTGGAAGCCAGCTGCACTCCACCCCGTCCATTAAAGCTCTGATGAGGAAAGGCGGATGAGAAAGGAAACCGCGGGGTACTGTCTTCAACGCCACGTAATTAACAGGGAAAAACTGTGGTGAGAGTCTTGCGTGGAGACAGTGGTTACATTTGTGGAAAGCCGCTGGGCAGTGCAGGTCTAAAGCTTAGGTCCCCAAATCCTGCTTGTGTGACCTTACCCTGTGGGGTCAAAGGGCGCCAGTGAGGTGTCTGTGACAGTTGACCACAGCCTTGTTTAGAAGATGAAGGATTGAGAGCTGTCTAAGCCAGGCACGGTGGCACACACCTCTAATCCCAGCATTAAAGAGGCAGAGGCAGGTGGATCTCTGTGAGTTCAAGGTCAACCTGGTCTACAGTGTGAGTTCCGGGCTAGTCTTAACTACTTAGCGAGACCCTGTCTCAAAAAAAAAATGCAAATAAATAAATAAATAAGGAACTTTTGGAGAGACAGGAGGGAGGGATGCGGCCATGCAAGACTGGTCCTTGTTTGGGACAATCTGTGTTATGACGTGGGGCAAAGGCTCACGGGTGCCCAGGGGCCTGCAGGGGCTGCAGACAGATAGCTGAGGGTGACCACACCTCTCCCTTTCTTGTGGAGGTCTGAGTGTCCACGTGTGAAGGAGAGAGAGGCCCCTGTAGGGTGGGTTGAGGAGCCCCACAGAAACCTGTTGCTTGGAAGGCATCGGCAAGCACGGGCAGCCGTCTGGGGGTCTTCATGTCACTTCCCTGCCTCTTGGCAGCATGGTGTCACCGGCCCAGGAGTGAGGACGTGAGAGATCTCATAGGAGTCCTACCTGGTCTGTGGTCACGAGAGCACACAGACATATATCTCACTTGACACTGGGACATGGTATTGTCATCTGTATAGATGTCTCAGGACTCCTAAGAAAATGACAAAAACTGCAAAGCGCCGATCTCCGAATGATGCTTCAGGTAACCGTACGGTTCTCCACTGGGCTGTATTCACAGCTGTCCTGGGCCGAAGGCAGCTGTGGGACCACAGGTCGGATGTGGACCGTGGTAGGGCTTGGAGAAAGAAGTCTGACCTTTGTTACTGCGTGACTTGTTCTCACCTGTGATGCAAAGACAACCCCCACGGGGACTGACTTTGTGGATGGGTGGGGGGGGATAGAGGGTTCTGAGTGAGTACGCATAAGTCACCGGGCCATTAAGCAGCTCGAGAGCTAACCCGCGGTGGACTCAGGCTGCCAATCGAAACGAATGCCCACAACACGGACGGCAGTATTGGCACGGTCATGGTTCTCAGCTCCCAGGGTAAGCTGGGTCTGTGCCCCCAATGAGGGCAGGTGTTCCTCTGTCCAGGCATGCTGGGAGAGGCATGGCCTCCTCTGCCTGTCTCCTGGGAGGGAGTCTGGATGGCCCGGAATGGCTTCTGCAGAGTGAGAGCCAGGGCTGCTCGGATAAAGTATCTCCACCGTAAAATACAAGCCGTGTCCTGCCTTGGCAGAGCAGGTCGAGGCTGAAGGACAAGAGACAGCCCAACTACGCAGGCGCCATCAGACTGAGACGCGCGCTCCAGGCCCACAGCGGCCTCTGTACGCAGGCCCTGTGTCTGGAGCCTCCCTGTCTCGGGGATGTGACTGTCTCCTGTCATTTCTGGCCTCACCTTGGTACCTCTTGTAGCTCAGAGTGTTCTAGGCAAGACTGCCCCAGGGTACGGGAGGGAACCTTGGGAAATTCTTCAACAAGGTGGTTAGTATCATCCAAGCCTCTGGGCCTTGGTGGTTGTGAAGGCTTCCTTGGGCCTGCCAGGGCTAGCCTGGGAAAGCTGAGATCCTGGAGGGCTGTCCCCAAGGTGGAGGTTTTTGGCCTGAGGCTTCTTCACGGGGCAAATGCATTACAAGTCTGGCCCTCTGGGCAGAGGAGATGGAGGGTGAGGGGTCACAGGGCCGAGACAAGACTTGTCTCTAAGCTCAGCCCATGGGTGGCATTGCTTGAGTTGGGGGTGGGTCCCGGGAGGCAAATGAACCGACTCCAGAGACCCTGGGCTTCCTTAAGTCTGGGCAAGCAGCCTGGGCATGGCCAGCGTGTGCTTGGCCGCAGGGACATGGTGTCTACAGCATTCTGTAGCGGGCTGGCTCCAGCACCAAAGACATTCAGAGTCATGTATGAAGGGCTTCCTCGAGAACGGAGCCTAGAGAAAGAGAGTCCCAGATGGAGGGACGTACATGGTGCACAGATTAGGATCTGGGAGGGTCTGGCTCAGGTCTGATGTCTGCCCGGGAACGGGGTTCTCTGTCTCCTAGGGGACAGCCTTATCCACGTCTGGCTCTTGCCCCATCCCAGCTCCATAGAGAATGCCGGCTCAGGAACATGGTGACCCCAGGTCTATCTACCAGTAGGAGTCTGCTTCGGCCCCAGTCTCCCCTCCCTGAACAGGAACTACCGGCACGATGGAGGCAGAGTCTGGAGAGAGCCCCAGGCCTCTGGTTACAGGAGTCTTGGATTTTAGCTTCAACTCTGAGCAAAATAGCTGGGACCAGGCACCCTACTGAATCTGGGAACAGGCACTCTCCTGTCCCTTCCAGGAGCTGGGAGGAGGGCCCCCTGGCTCAGGGCTCCCCCAGCCTCCCACCGTTCCACATGCTGTACCCTCGGGCCTGGCCCAGGCCTTGGCACCCATACAATCCAGCAGGTGGCTGGGACACCCCAGAAGCTCTCCACGGTTACCATGGTTATCAGCTGTCACAGGGTGGAGTGAAACCCTTTGCACAGCATCCCCGGCAGCGCGCACTGGGCTCTGCCAGAACCTTCTGGTGTGGGTGAATCAGCGAGGGAGGGCCAGCTGGGCAGGTGGGCCCTGAGTGTGGGTGTCTGCAGACAGGGTGTTCGTTATGTGCAGCTTAGGGCCTGTGACCTTCCCTGAGAGTGCTGTGGGCTCAGTGGCAGACCCCCCCCCAGAAGTGGGGTCACCCTGGTTAGTTACCATTTCTCACACACTAAGCAAGCACCTCACCTCAGCCACAGGAGGCTGGAAACATTCTGAAGATGTTTGGGACCCTGGATCTTGGTTTGGTCAGCAGGACAACCCCTTTCCCCGCGACACACGACACCCTATGTTGTCTACGCTGGTCTCAATGCCACCTCCTGGCCATGGTTTCAGGCGTAGCTCGACTTCTGTTCCCTCGTTCCACGGCAGATACTGTGCCGCCACGCCCACTGAACAGCGGACATTTCCGTGGCTGCTTACGTGGCCCCTCGGTCCTCCCTCTCCGTCAGGATTCCTGAGGCTAGCCGCCACACCCATGGGCCCAGTAAAGAGTGGCATTCCCAGTCAGAGGGCTCACTGTGGAGCACAAGGGGGAGAGAGTAGCATCCCTGCATGACAACACAACTCCCAGGGGTGACAGCAGACCCCAGGGGACAACCTTTGTTCTTCATTGAAGAAGTCCTTTCTGGGTAAAGCCACTGTTTTTTTCTGGACAGCTTCCACGTAAGGCCCACTGTAATTATTACATGCAGCTGTTACGTGGCACAACAGCGACCGTGTCCCACAGGAGCCGGCCTCATAGTCATTCCCAAACTGTCAGGTGAGGAGAAGACGTGGCAGTATTCCCCAGACCCCTGGGTGCTTCAGCGTGCAGGCATCATTGTCCCCTGGGCAACGTCCTGCCTCTCACAGGGCAGCATGTAAGCGAGCAGGCTTAGGCCTGCTCTCCTGTGAGGAGCAAAGCACACCTGTGTCCCTTTGGGAAGTGCCGCCATCCACAGTGAGAGAGCTGGGACTCACTGTGCAGATCCGCCTCCGGGCTCCGCATCCTCTGCGCAAGAAAGGGGACAAGATGGCCTCAAGTCTCCTGTCCACGACACCTGAACACCTCTTGGCCCGAGTGACTAAAAATACCCTCTACTGGTTGTCAGGGAAAGGCAATACCCTCTGTGGGGGGTGAGAGAAGTCAGCAGAGGGGAGGCAGGAGGGGAGGGGAGCAGAGAAGCGGGCACAGCTCATGGATAGCCAGGTGCAGTTGGGAACAGCGGGGATCCAGTCACGCACGCACACGGCGGTGAGATCTGTTCCTCTGACAGGTGCTGGGCCAACAGCACCCAGCGCAACCTCCTGCCAGGAGGCCTGGGAACCAGCGTGAAGTTCCGCCTTGGAGATCAGGCGCACTTTTAGACCCAAAGCTGATGAAAGCTAGTGGGTCCCTCCAGTTGGCCTCGGACTTTGCGCACGGCTGAGAACCAATGAAATCATGGCGAAGACCGTCGGCCACCAGAGAACGGTCCCCTGACTGTCTGTCACAGCTTTAAGGAAAGGTAGAGTCAGGGAAGTTCACCCGACGGGCCAAAGTAACGAGGGAGTGTTTCTCAGAGCACGGGGTTGGAACCCCAAGATCTAGGTTTCTAAAAACTACAAACAGTGGGGGTCTGCCCAGCTCCACGGAGGACCCTCGGTGTGTGCGGTCAGCTCAGAGCCCAGGCTCTGTAGACATGGTAGGTGGACCCACTTGCCTGGTGCAATCACACAGCCCCAACTTTGTGCAGAGCACACAGTAGGGCCAATGGAAGCTTAAGCGATGTATTATGATTCCACGGGTCCAGAGTGCCCCCAAGTCCCCCCGTAAGTTAGGAAACAGGACACACCATGGAAGTCAGCTACGCAAGGCCAGACACAAGGCGGTGGGTGCCACAGGCGCCAGACAGAAACGTGACTTTCCTGAGTGCAGTCACTCCTGAGCCCGGCTCTCCCTCACCTGCTCTCTCTCCTTTCCTTGTCAAACCCAAAGCCTCCCGGGCAGTGGTGTCTGGAGGATCAGCCAGAGAAGGCTAGGATCTGGGTCCTGATTCCACACGCACCAGCTTGGACACTTTGGGGTCGCCATGTTAACTCCCAGGAATGCTTCTACGTTGACCTGATGCACAACAGAGACAGGATCCTTCCGCGAAGGCGCCTGGAGCCTAGTGGATGTGCCTAGATGCTGCTCTAAACTCCCGGCCTTCTGGGTCCAGGGCTCTCCACCTCTCTCCACCTGGCCTTGTCTGTAACACGTCTCCCTCCCTCCCATGCCTTCCCTCCTCTTCTCCAGACTGTGGAATAATCCAGGGTGACCCTTCGCCTGCCCTATTCCCTGGGGGGCGACCCTCCTCCTGTCTCAGAATTAACTGCCAGGTGACCTGGGCTGACCGGCAGTCCATCCCAGGTCCCAGCTCTCAGAGGAACCACAGCACCACTTTCCCAATGCTTGTGGGCACAGACAGCAAGGCCATGAGCCAGTCTAGCCCATGTACCTGGTAGCCCCTCTCTTGCCTGCTCCTTTTGATCTCCACAGGCTACATGGGCCCAGCAAGAACACTTTGGGGGCTCCTGGGCTCCCTTCTGTCCTCCCCATCACTGTCTAGCTGCAAGGAACGATGGCTTCAATCACTCCCTCCCAATCACTCCTTCCATTCACGCACACGACTTAGATTATACTACATCCTAGTCATGATCCAGCCGTCCCAGGTGCTCCCTACCCCATGGCCTTACTCTGCAGGGGTGCTCCCAGACAGTCCCTTGTGAAGGAATTTTAATTCAGCAACATGGCAAGGGACTACATCCAAAGACCTTCTAGATCTCTGTGATCCGGCTGGAAGGACACAGCTTTAATCCTCTGGCCGGGATACGGACATCCCCTTAGTACACACCTTCCATCCTAAGCAATGGAGGTGAGGTTAGTTCATAGAAGAGGCACCCCAAGCTCGAAAGTGATGGCTAATCGAGGGGCAGACAAAGTGACGCACAAGAGAAAGATTTGACGGAACGAGTCAGAGATATAGGAAACGGCCAACTCTGACAGACTGAATCATAGATTGGATATGCCTAGCACAGGAAAGAGGCTACCGAAGAGCAGAACGGGGAGAAAAACTACCGCCTGTGGCAATTCTGCAGAGACAGGCTGCAGAGAGAACGAGCTAGACGCAGGCGAAGAAAGAATCAGACGGAGAATGAGAAGGAGCCAGAGATTAGAACAGAGTGCCCTAGCTGGTCTGAGGCCAAGCAGAGCAATTCAGTCAGAAGCTGGGGTGGGGGTGGGTGGGGGTGGGGACGGGGAGAGAGAGAGAGACAGAGAGAGAGAGAGAGAGAGAGAGAGAGAGAAAGAGATTGTTGTTTTTAGACCTCACCTTCTCACGACACTCATGAGTTACATAACCAAAACACTCGGCAAAACCAACTTCTGGAAGGAGAGACTTATTCTGGCTCACAGTTAGAGCGTCCCAGTCTACCACGGCTGAGAAGTGGCGGCAGCAGAGTTCACGGCAAGGTGAGCTTGTGGTAGACACAGGAAGCAGCGCCTGGGCTGTGCTTTCAGAGACCCCCTCCCCAGTAACCCGCTTCTGCCCACCACTCCCTGTCTCTTAGAGCTCCCGGGGGGGGGTGCGGGGGGGGGGGGGGGAGGCACTGCCACACAAACTTGAATGCCTGTGCCTGTGGTGATGGTTCCTGGAGGTGGGGTAAGGCAAGGCAGTCGGGTAAGATGCTGCTGTGCGGGCAGGCCCCCATGACAGGGAGGGACAGGGCGGGAGGCAGCTCTATGAAGGGGGAGAGAGGCCGAGCCAGCGCAATAGGGCTTTCCACCAAACGAGGAGCCGTGCTCTCAGACTCTGAGCAAGTAAAGGTGCATGGGTTCTCTTCTTTAATTTCATTTAATCCATTATTGTCTCTTTTCCATTTCTTTTCATGGACAGATGAGGATAATTTTTTGGGGGAGGGGGAGGATCGAAGGGCAAAACAGGGGAGGCAGACTGGGGAGCTCAGCGGGTGCCGGGAGGAGAAAGATGGGACAAGGGAGAAAGGGCAGGATCCCTGAGGCTAGGAAGGGAGCAGGGGGCTCAGCAACAGCAGTCTGTGAGCCGCTGCCTGGGAGTGGAGGGGGAAAGGAGGTGGGGGGAAGGAATGGGGGAGGGGGAGGGGAAGGAGGGAGGGGGAAAGGAGGTGGGGGGAGGAATGGGGGAGGGGGAGGGGAGGGAGGGCAGGAGGGAGGGAGGGGGAAAGGAGGTGGGGGGAAGGAATGGGGGAGGGGGAAGGGAGGGAGGGCAGGAGGGAGGGAGGGAGGGGGAGGAGGTGGGGGAGGGGGAAGGGGAGAGGGAGAGAGGGGGAAGGGAGGGAGGGGGAGGGACCTTGGACCTCAGGGACATCTGAGGAGATTCATCCCACAGAGGTGAGGGGTTCTGGCATCTGCTGGAATGTGGCAGGATCACAGAGTGGGTATCTGCCACCCAATCCTGACGGAAGATGATTCTTTATTAGCTGGGAAGGATCTGTTTCCGTGCCACTCTATGCCTCAGTTTCCCCTGAAGGTTATTAAGACTATTCCATACAGTTATTCCCAAGACCCTGAGGTGGAGGACTCCCCCCGCCCCCAACACTGCACCCAGAACCCTGTCCCAGGTGTCAGGACAATGTTTGGGTCACAGTGTCAGCCAATGACTGAGGAAGGACAAAGAAGGCAGGGAAAGAGTCGAACTTTCGGAGTTAGAATTCTGAAAGTGGGCTTGTTCAAGGACTCTGCAGCCAACTGCCAATCCTCCACTAAATCACCTATTCGCAGGCGTCTCATCATAGCAACTGGAAACAGACCAAGACTCGTCTCTTCACACAGAGACCTTTCAGCCTCTGGGTTGGGGGATGGATCTCCACCGCCCAGGGAGACCACAGTCAGGAAACCTGTCCTAGCTGGAGCTGGATGGAGGATGGGAAATCTGAAACTAGCCAGCCTGCAGGCTCCTGCACGCCGGAAAGAGAGGACGGGCTATGTCTATGGAGGAAGTTCAAGAGAGACATGTTCTCAAGCAGGACAAGACAGTGACAACCCCACAGAGCTACCCTCAGGTCTCTGGGGGCTAAACCGACATCAGCTGGCGGAGCAGAGAGAAGCCTGCCAAGGCCCTATTCAGCAAGGGGGCGAGTTCAGAAGTTGAGCCAGCTTGGTGCAGGACACAGGGTGGGCAGTGTGTTCTAAGTGCGGGCCTTTGAGCTCTCCCGCGCTAGATGGAGACCTGGAAGCTGTCCGGACCACCTTGGCTGGGAAACTCCCGAGCCAAAGGGAAAGCCGTGAGCCAAGTCACAGAAGAGGGAGGTAGGCCATGAGTCCCACCTGATCCAGGTGTGTGTTCTCCTGGGGAGGGGCCACCCTCCAAAGAGCTCACCCCAAGGACTTAACTCTTGATAAGCCGGATCCACCACAAGTACCCTCTGTCTTGGGATCTTGGACCTCAGGGACCCCTGAGAAGATTCAGCCCACAGAGGTGAGGGGTTTTGGTATCTGATGGAACGCGGCAGGATCTGCCACCCAATCCTGACGGAAGATGATGATGATGATTCTTTTTTTTTTTTTTTTGAGACAGGGTTTCTCTGTGTAGTCCTGGCTGTCCTGGAACTCACTCTGTAGACCAGGCTGGCCTCGAACTCAGAAATCCACCTGCCTCTGCCTCCCAAGTGTTGGGATTATAGGTGTGCGCCACCACGTCCGGCTCAAGATGATTCTTTATTAACTGGGAAGGGTCTGTTTCCTTGCTACTCTATGCCTCAGTTTCCCCTGAAGGTTAAGAAGCCTATTTCATAGTCATTCCCAAGACCCTGAGGTGAAGGTCAGATGTGCAGTTTCAGTGAGGACCCCACCCCCACACCACTGCACCCAGAGACCTGGCTTCAAGCCTCCCCGCTTGAAACACGGTCACGGACAAGACAACCTGAGTCCCGGGAATCTGCCAGGTCAGATGGGCTGGAGTCTCTGAGAATTTGTTGTGGTCAGTGACACCTCACCCGTGGCTTTCCCAAAGGGCAGCCATCGTGTGATTAGGGTGCAGGTCTCTTCCACCTTGGACAGCCATGAAGCGAACTGGGCTCATGTATGTTTCAAGCATGTGGTCTGTGCTACTTGGTCACTACTTCTGTTGACCTTGAAGAAAAGGAGGCTGTCCTCTGGGGCCTGAGGCTGCAGGGTGGTCCAGACTCTTGTACTTTAGAGACTTCATCTACCGGTCAGAGACTTCCTGGACCGCTGGGAGAGATGACAGAGGCGTGGTATCTCTGGTCTGGACACCCCCGGCCAACCTTTCCTGGATGTTAACCTGTGGGAGCTGCTGCTCTATCTCCTGACTCCGCTCTAGGAAAACACGCTGGCTCTGGTTAAAGTCCACCAGAAACCTAACCAAAACTCAAACGCATGTTCCTTCAGGCCAGTGTCCTCAGAAACTGAAACGCACTCCCCAAAGACAAGGCAAGGACCCCTCCCTCCAGGCCTTTCCCAGAAACCACCACATCCACATATTTCCTCCTGGTCACCGAAAAAGACAGAGAGAAGCCAGCCCCTGGGTAGGGCGCTTTCTGCGTTGGCTGGCCGGCCACAGAACTCTGCCCCTTGGTTCCCCAGCACACACATGGCCTGAGTGTCCCAGCTCCCGTCTCCTGCAGGTGGCTGGCTCTACGGACATACCCCTCACCCAGGCTCCACATCCATACTTACAAGATTTCGGACCCTAGAAACACGAAAGGGGCTTCAAGTTTTTCCGATGACACCCCTCTCTCTGCCCACTGTCTCTCACCCCTCAGATCCTGACTGGTACCCACAAGGCATTTGTTGACTGACGTAGCATACAGGCAAAAGGGGTGAATCTCCATTTTGAAGGGGATCTCTCCCAGGCTGCTGTGGAGACAGGTCTCTGCTCTAGCCCATCACTTTAAGTACCATCAAGGCTTGTGTGGACTTGGCCAGCTTCCCTTGGGGGAGGCTGCAGGCTGGATCTGACCGGCAGGAACTCAAGGGTCAAGGGAACTTTGAGGACCCCACGCAGGGAAAGAAAACACAAGGCCAGGACCCCAGTAGCACACAGTGGCCTGGGCTCTGCAGAACCTCAGTCGGCCAAGTCAGGAGCAGGTGGATGGATGGGACTCGTCCCGCACCCAGGTCCCCAAACCCTGCAGTGCTGGGCCTGGGTGCAGCTTGTTCTTGGCACTGAAGGGAGTTGGGGGCTGGAGTTTGTGAGGGGGAGGAGAAACTGCAAAGAAAGAAGAAACCCTGAGGCGACAGATAGTGGGACAGCTGTGGACTGAACTTGGTGTTCCTGTCTTCGATGTAGATGTATTAATTTCCATAAATGCTAATCGTCCACCTCTCCAAGAGCTATTACTTGATGGATGTCATCTTCCCTTGGATGTGGTTCAACACGGGGCAGACGAGTGGAGTGGAGAAGAGGCACCCCACCCCCACAACCGGTGGGTCCCTGCCTCCCGCCCCTCTTCTAACCAGGCAGTTCAAGTCTGCTTTCTGATGTAACCCTCACGCCTTCAGAACCCAGACCACCTTTAAGACAGGTCTCTTTCACACCAGTAAGCAAACAAAGTTACCAACTCCAAAAAAACGCTGAATCACACAGTGAGAGTGAACAGTACATGGGGGATGGGTGAGGAGGGAGATGGAAGCCCCGTGGGCAGGCAGAAAGGGGTGCTGGAACGCTACCCACTCGGAGCACCCCAGGGTGCCCCAGGCATGCTGCAGGAGACCCCAGGGCAAATGTCGGGAGAAGCAAGCAGGGTACATCAGTCGGGAGGGAGGGCAGGTGGGCAGGTATATCTTGCTGCAGATACTGCAGCAGGCAGCAGTGCAGCAGTGGAGTGCTCCGCATCCTGCAGCAGAAGCAGCAGCAGTAGCAGCAGGTAGGGAAGTGGGGAAGCGCTTAGTGCCAGGGCCCGGGCACAGGGGGAGAAGTTGAGGGTGAGGGTAGAGGTCTAGTGACAGGGACAGCGGGGAGGGGGGGGGAAGACAAGGTGCAGCTGCCACGAGTGTCAAGGTGCACCGTGAAACAGAGACTGCGGTGCGGTAGTGGGTAGTGGCGGCGGGCATGGAAGGGGCCGGGAGCAGAATGGGTGGGAAGCTGGGTCAAGGCGAGAGGGACACAGGGCAGGTAGCAAGGACGAAGGATGCGTCTGGAGGAGCAATAAGGAGGGAGATGAGAGAAGACAGCTACTAGGGGTCCTCAGAGGCTGGGAGAGGACGGGAAGCAGGGAGACAAGGGCGAGGCGAGGGTGCAGGGCTGGAAGGGGGCAGAGCCCGAGTTTGGGGTAGGGGTCCAGGACGTCGACCAAAAGGTGGGGCAGGATGACAGGGAAGCAGAGAGGGTGGGGTGGGGGCAGGGAGACTGTGGAGGAGATGAGGAGGCTGGAGAGGAGAGGAGAACGACGGCGGGGGCAGGGATGCGGGGCCAGGGAAGAGGAGATGGAAGGGGACCGCGGTGGCCGCGACAGCGCGGCCTCGCAGGTGCCCGCCGGGGTCTCCCGGCTGCACTCACCTGGGGGCCTCCAGCTCCGGATCCCACGCCCCGTTCCGGATCTTCCTTCCCGCCCTGCCCTTGCGACTTCAGCACCCCCTAATCCCGCTCGCTCCGGCAGGTTCCGCCCGCAGCATCTTTACCTCGTGGGACGCCCGCGGCCACGCCCCTAGCAGCCGATTATTGGCTATGATTCACGCCAGTCACAGTCTCATGGGCAATGACCATCGGAGCCCATGCAAATCGTGCAGCTCCCGCCGAGGCGTGGATTGGCCGGTGCGCGCAGAGTCAGAATCCTTGGACTCGGGTTCTCATTGGCCTCCCGGACTTGACGCAAAAGTGACGTGGGGCGGGTTCTCCGCTGAGTGAGCGGTAACCTCAGGCCGGGGCTCCACGCGTGGGTGGCGGCGGATTGTGCGACCCCCTCGGTCAGCACTGGATCCAAGAGCCCTCGGGTTCCGCTGGGCACCGGCAGCCCGATCGCTGGATCCACGGTGCGGGACGTGTTCGGTAGCGTGGATCCCGTGCTTGTCTCCTAGGTAACGCGCCAGCAGTGGACTGAACCAAGTGCGGGGGGGGGGAAAGTCAGCGTGTGTTGGAGGCGCGGGTGGCAGCAGAGCTTCGAAGAGGTTTCAGGGTCCCGGGTGGGGCTGCATATGCCATCTTACCGACGACCTGGCGTCTGCAAGGCACCGCACAGGCCACAGGGCTGGGCCTGGCTTGCGTGGGTTGCATCTTTTCCCCCTCGCATCATCATTGGTGCATCCCGGTTGCCAGCTGAAGTTGGGCTGCTGGGTCTCCTTCGGTTAGTCCTCCGCTTTCTGACCCGGTGCGCCCTGCTGTCCGGGGCCGAAACGGATGCTGTACGCTCGCCAGAGCCTTGACGATGCCCATGATCTGGTGTGCGCGCCTCTATCCCAGTCCTAGGCCGTGCAGTTCGCTCAGGTCCCTGCGGCCCTCGATGCACTGTGAGGCCCCTGGTCCAGCCCTTGGGCGCAGGATTGACCTCCTGCACTGCTCGGAATTGCAACCCATACTGTTGTCTGGGTTCCCAGTATGTCTAGTCCTGCCCTTGGTGGGGGTTAGGGGGAAGATGCTCTCGCGGCTCATATGGAAGTTTGCACTGAATGTCCGCTTTGCGGGTTTAGGGAATGGGCAAGCTCTCTCTGTCCCGATCCTGTCTCATTTGCAGCTCAGCCATACAGTTCCCACGCGCCGTAATTCTGCCTTGTGTTGCAAATTACCTCAGCACTATCTCGCTGTAGTGTTTGTATCCAGGGATCTGCGAGACTGGCCACTTTGGTCAAGACCATGTGTTTAGTTCCATAGCAGAGGGTGAACGAGGGCATGCTAGGCACCCTTTAATCAGATTTTCAGGTCAGCTCTCTATCACTGCCCCCACCCCCAGGTGGGGGTAAATCTCAGGTCTTCATTTCTGGGAAAGGAGGCTTCCCTGAGCCTGGCACCACCGCTTGTGGAATTTCAGCCTCTCTGGGTCATCCGACAGTCCTTCCCTGGTGGTCTGACCCGTCGCCCCGCCCCCACCCCCCAAATGTGTCTTGGTCATGACTTAATGTTGTTGGAGGTGACATTTTGCCTCTAGAACACATCAGGTGTTGGCAACTTTTACTGAGTAGCCCTGTAGAAACGAAGAACCTAAGAGTCGGTCAAGGCTCTAGTCTGGGCGATTGGAAGCTGGCAGGTGAGGATGCGTACTGAGCACCGAAGGTGAGAAGGTGAGGAGACAGAGCGTCCCGTCCTTCTGCCTCTCCTGCAAGGCTTCCACACTGCCCTCTTCTGGCCGTCTCCCCTCCCTCGACTTCTTCCCTCCCTCCACTTCTCCCGGCTTCCTGAGTGGGAAGAGGACTGTGGTGGGGGTGGGGCCAGTCAGTATTGGGTGTGAACTCCCCCGTCCAAGCGTCCAAGCCAGTGTCCACGCATGTAAGGTGGGCTGTGCTGACACTGCCTTCCAGTTGTTGGAAAGGAACATCTGGGCCGTCATACCAGACTGGGCTGAGGCTTCAAAAGACGCTGGCCCATTTCTCCCCATCCTCCGTAGGGAGCCTGTGCTACCCCTTCCCTGGATTCAGAGCGTGAAATCTGCCCAATTTTCTTTCTAATGTTTATTCTTCCCCTTGGCCCTGTGGTATTCTTAGGGGAGTATATACGGTATGAGCCTGGCTCAAGACACCCCAGTGTGTAGTCATTGCCACCTGAAGGAACCGTCACCCAGCCTGAGCGTGCCACAAACAGCTCTGCAGGCCCTGGCCTTGTCCCCATTCCTCTGCCTTGCTAAAAACTGTTAGATTACTTTCCCAAAGCTAGCCCCCGAGGTTTGTTCCCTTACTTGCCCTCTTCACTTTTTTTTTTTAAAGATTTATTTATTATATGTAAGTACACTGTAGCTGTCTTTAGACACTTCAGAAGAGGGCGTCGGATCTTGTTACGGATGGTTGTGAGCCACCATGTGGTTGCTGGGATTTGAACTCAGGACCTTTGGAAGTGCTCCTAACCACTGAGCCATCTCTCCAGCCCCTTGCCCTCTTCTTCCTGAGGCTGACCACCAAGGTCCAGCTCTCAAAGTATTTGCAGTTCAGCAATGAAAAGCCCCCTTTGGCTCACCTGATGAACACACCCAATTAGAATTAAAATTAAACACTCCATCCTAACAGACCTCTATAGACTGCCATTTGCCTATGGGCCATGTCTGTCTGTTCTCTATCCAGAGGAAGTACTTTGTCCCCCAGACAAGTACCCCTCCTCCCTCTCCCTTCTCCCCCTCCCCCCATACCCCTCCCTCTCCTGTCTTTGTGTCTTGTTCCCCGATCCCTTTTCAGCTGGGGCAAATACATCTCCTTTGTGCTAAGAATGTGGTTGGGGGGGGCGGTCCCGAGCCGATACTGATCTTTTACACCACCCGTCCTCAGTAAACTGGTTAAAGAGACAGATAATCGTGAGAAGTGGAGAAAGATTTATTCAGTGTGGCCGTATTGGGAGGAGGGACACATAAACGGGTCCTTCCTAGGAGAACTAACGTGACCTTCAGGCAGAGGCAGGTCAGAGGGTATATGCTAAGCAGTCCTGGTCAGGGCGTGGTCCGGTCCATCACTGACCCATCATTGCCCCTGCTCTCCTCTCTCCCTCAAGGTGGTCTGAAAAGACACTGTGTCTAGTCTCTATCCAAGGCAAGTTCCTCCTCTGTCGGACTCTCCCTCCCCCTAGCCTGGGATTCCTGGGGAAGTTTTACTTCTTTAGGGTTACAAAGTATTGTTTTAGACTATCTTCCCTGCCAGAGTGGTTGTATTTCTTTCCGTTCTGGACTGATTCTCTCCAAGGACTAATGCTGACTTAGGGAAGTCAGAGTCTCCCAGGGTGCATTGACTATTTCTATAGAGGGCTGGGGGATGGGGAGTGGGTGGGGAGGGCCGCCCTCAGATCCCCAGTGTGAACCTGACAGGCAGTAGAGTCAGCGAGGGTCAGGCAGACTCTGGGAGGGCATGCTGGTGCTTGAGTGCTTTTCAAGGCTTGGGGGTGAGGAAGTTGGCCTGAGGGGGCCTGGGGGCTGTGTGAGAGCTTGTGTCAGGAGGGTCTTCCTCCCCAGAAATGCTCATTGTGGTCTCAGGTACCGGTTCTAGACAAGTGTGTGCTCATTTGATCCAGAGAGCAGGGAATAGCATCTCACCAGGAAACAAAAGCAGTCAGGCTCCACATCTGCTGCAGTACCATTTGTGTGTGTGTGTGTGTGTGTGTGTGTGTGTGTGTGCGTGTGTGATTTTCCTTAAGTTTTCCTGTGGAATGGCTGCCAAGGCCACAGGAGGGACAGTGTGCTTCCTCCAGGAGCTGGGGAGAGAGTGGTCACCACAAGACAGGCCTCAAGCACTGTGACCAGCAGTGCGAACCTGCAGGGTTAGACCCAGGGCTGTCCGGGAGCCTCTCACCTCCAGTCGGAGGCTGCCACGGAGTGAGGGTTGGCCACGCCTCTTTCACTAGTGAACAACTCTCTGATCTTTCCATGGCTGCCGTCACCAGGTCACCAAATGCCGACAGTGGTTCTTTTCCAGTTCTGACCACCAGGCAGGCATTCAAAGTGCGTCTCACTGTTGACATTAAGGTGTGGGCCGAGCGGGCCCTTGGGGGCCCCAACTGAGGTGTCATTTCTAGCTTGTGGAGGCACCTGTACCCCTTGGTAACTGGCTTTTCTTCCCTCTGGAGACCGTGGCCTGCGCTGCGAGTCTGTTCTTTCCGAGTCTCCTCACCTGTCTCTCACAGGGTGTGTGCATGCACCGGGCCCTCTGTATGGTCCCGCACAGCCGCCCCGATCCTGTGCACAGTCGTGTTTGACATGGAAAGTCACGTGTTCCCAGGCTCCTGGGATTGGAATGGGAACGTTAGAGACTGTCATTCATCTTGCCGGGAAATCTGACCGAGCGAGGGGCGGGATAGTCACCCTGGGACTGCTCTGCACCAGGGTTGTTCCCCTGTGGTAGCCGAGCGTCTCCTGGGATTCTGGGCTGGTCTTGGGCAGGAGTGCCAGTCCAGGCTGAGTCTCCCAGGGGAAAGTTTGCCTATCATGCTGTGTGGGGAATCACTTGTTTCCCTTTTTTATTTTTATTTTTTAGATTTATTTATTTATTATATACACAGTGTTCTGTCTGCACATCAGAAGAGGGCACCAGAGCCCATTACAGATGGTTGTGAGCCACCGTGTAGTTGCTGGGAATTGAACTCAGGACCTCTGGAAGAGCAGTCAGTGCTCTCAACCTCTGAGCCATCTCTCCAGCCTACTTGTTTCCCTTTGAACACCCACTGCAGGCCTCTGGCTGGATTGGGGGTGGCCCTCCTCATGCATGGAATCGGATTCTTTTACAAAGAACAGGGAAAGCAGGTCATCTTGGTAGCCTGTCATGCCCACAGGGAGCCTGGTGGCTTTGGACCATTGGGAGGTGTCCTGTTTTGTAGGCAAGCTCCAGGAGAGAGTCGGACGTAGCCAGGGAACCTGAGGTGGGGCTGGGTGGGGGGAGGGTGACCGTCTTGTCCTTTTCCTTCCTCACGCCCTTTGTGAGCATGGAGGGATGACCCCGAGAATGGCCCTTCACGTTTTACCTTTAGTCTTTCATGAGGATCTTGACAGACTTTGGTGTATGTGATTTCTGTCTGTCTGCGTTCACTGTACGAGAATCCAGAAGCATTGAAACACTAGTTAATTTTAAAATGGCTCCAGTAAACCTGATTATGTGATAATATAAAAACAAAAAACACAACAAAACAAAAAACAAACAAACAACCCCCAAACCCTTTGAAATGTGGGACTGTTTTCACAGGCTTAGCAGAATACACTTTGTTCTGTGTGCGTCTGCACCTCCTTCAGCTGCTGTCTTGCGTGGTTGAAACCTTCGTGGGAAACCCAACCCACTGGATGAGAGGCGGGCTGGCGGTGGGTGCTCTCAGATGGTGCCCTCCCATCGCTAGCAGACGTTGTTTTTGTTTTGAGATGGGGTCTCTTTATACAGCTCTGGCTAGCCTGGACTGGCCGTAGACCAGGCTGGCCTTGAACTTGCCCTAATCCGCCTGCTGTCTCCCAGCTGCCGGTATTACAGGTGTGTGGTATGCCTGGCTCACACCGTGCAGGGCCTGTGCACGCGAGGCAAGCGCCATATGGACATTTTCTCACAGTTTGTTTGACAGTGGAGTCTGTCCACCCATTGGCTTCTTATGCACCAGCTCCCGCCTCAGGGTTTCCAGCTGTTGGGGTCACGGGGTACCGGTCACTTGGAATGCTCTGGAGCTTGAGTTCTCACAGGCTGTCCGTGAATTTATGGATGTAAGCATACGATCCTGTCCACCCTGTCCTGTGGCATCCATCCTGTCCTCCTCACAAGGAAGGGACTGAAGTAGGACCCAGTAAGGTTGGAGGGGGAGGATGCAGCCCAGACGGCGCTATAGGAGAGGGGTGAGTAGGGGTGGAGAGGAAGAGAAGCCAAACGATTTGTGCTGTATGAAGAGAGGCGGGCCTGGAGATTCAGAGGCAGAAAACGGCGATTTGCACTGTCCATCATTAGAGCCGGTAACAAGTGCCAGAGCCCGTGCACCAATGCCTTCTTGAGAAAACCCAGCCAGTGTGGAGTCCCTGTGTCCCTCACAGCTGCATCCCAGCCCAGGATGGAGAGCAGGAGCTGCAGAGCGGAGACCACAGCCGACTGGCGTGTCCCGCGGGGCTTCCTTCCTTCCCACCGTTGGCCTGTCTGCTCATCTCTCTTGTTATTTGAAGTGGGCGCTCAACCACGAGCCCGGACGGCACTCTGTCGAATTAGGGTCTTCCTGTGCCGTGTTTGACTTTGGCCGGAGGTTTACTGCCTTTGGAATCTACCTTTCAAGAGCAGATGCCCCTGCTGATGCGGGACACGCTGGGCCCACCGCGGTGAGCAAGTGTGTGATGGAGAGACGGGAGAGAGAGGAGCAGACCGGTGTGTGCGTTATGAGGAGAGTCAGAACTGGGAGCTCGAGGGCGATGAACAACAGCCTGACCTGAGTAGCCCGTACCGCCACCTGAGGCCATGTGAAGGTCTGACCCAGCCTGTGCGCCACTGGGGGCCTTGGCTGGGCCCACAGCCCTGCAGCAGTCAGGATCTGTGTCAATGTCTTTCCATGGTCCACGTACCACCATTTGGACCGCCCTGCTCTGGGCTGTCGCTTGGGGCCTCGTAAATGCCCCAGAATAGAGCAGAGCTGGCCCTACCCCTCGCCGGCCACAGTGCTTGGGAGAGCAGCCCGCACCTCACCTGGGCAGCCCAGTGCAGCTGGCCACGATGTGTGGACTCCTCCGAGCCACCAGAACGTGGTCGAGCCGGCCCCACCCCTCACTGTCAACGTGCGGGTGAGCTGGGGCACCTGAAGAGGCAGTTCCTGCAGAACCGAAGCTGTGGGATCTCAGTGACACAGGGCGACAACAGGATGTCTGAGAGGAGCCCCAGTGAGGATCATGTATCGATGGTGTGGCGGAAGCCGGAGGTCTCAAAGTGGACCAGTGCTCACTGCAAAGTGCGGGTGAGGCCGCCTGGACGGAAGGATGCGCTGTGGGACGCAATGCTCGCAGCGTCTGTGGAGAGCCTGCAAGGGTGGCGGGCAGATATGGAGGGATGGGGAGATTGGTGGGATTGGGGTACGTGATACGAAATTCACAAAGAAGCAATAAAAAAGTAAAAAGAAAAGAAAGAAAGTCTTTAGTTTTACTTTTTTCCTCAAAGCAACTGGGTCACTTTGTTCTGTTTGGGAAGATGTCAGCTAAGGCCAGGACTGTCCTTCAGACATTCCTTCACTGAATGGAAAAGCAGCCTGGGCTGGGCTGGGCTGGGCTGGGCTGGGCGGGCAGGGGCCGTAGCAGGCTTTCCCCTGGGATGCCTGGCGGCCCGTGGCTTGCAGCGGACGTGGAAGTCATTTACCTCGAGTTTCTCATCACGGTCTCGTCCTGTGTGTCCAGCGGTCCAGAGGAATGGCGTCCCTGCCTTTGCCAAGGACCTTCCCTGGTGCAGCTGCTATTTCCGCTGTGTGGTGACAGACTCGACAGGGACCCACAGAGCTCTCAAGGCTGCTCACAGTGGACTGTGTCCCACCAGTGCAGATGTCACCAGGGTGGGAACATGGAGAGCAGTGGAAGTGTTAGGGATCGGCCACCGCGTTAGGGGACAGCCACTGCGTTAGGGGACAGCCACTCTTAGGAGGCAGCACCCACAGCTCTTCTCCCACTTGGCGTCCTGGCTCCTAGCATTGGCCTCTTATCACCATCTTTGTCAGCTGAAACGGCAGCTCAGGATGGTGGCGACCCTGTCTGACTGGACGGGGCTGAGTGACATCTGATGGGTAAAGTCATAGGAAGCTGGTAATGCTGGCTCTTGGCAACAAGAGACCTTGCCACGTAGCCGGGCCCTCCTGGGCGGCTGGCCGCAGGGCTCCAGCAGGAACCTCATGGCTCTGGCCTCTGCTGCTTCACCACCTTGTTTCTGTGTGTCATGGTAGCTGCTCCCTGGTTGCCTTGGGCAGTGTCTGCTCCCAATCTCACAGTTCCCTCTGTGTAGACCAGCAGAGGCTGAGGTTGGCTTCTCACCGGCCCCGTGAGCTCACACCCACTAAATGTTTTGGGGACTGGGTCTCACCTGCCACCCACCCCTGGCTTTGCACAGCTGTTCGAAGGAGCCCCACCCGTCTCCATTCTTAAGCCAGCCTCTGACCCCAGGGTGACTGTCTGACTGGCCTCTTTCCCTGGCAGCGTCACTTCAGGTCAGCATCTCAGCAGCCGCACCGAGACTTGCAGCGCTGGGTTGCCAAGCGTGGGCTTCTGGGGTTGGGGGCTCCCCCACCCCCTGGGAAGTCAGGTGAGCACTGGGCTGACAGCCCTTGCCTTCATTTCTCTCCACAGATGGTGCAGGGAGTCGCGGAGGCCCACGTGAGCTTGGACGGGCAGCATGGATGACTGGCGCAGGGCCTTCGCCCAGAACGCACTGGTCCCTCCCCACCCACAGAGAGCGCGGCAGCTCGGGAAGGAGTCCACGGCCTTCCAGTGCATCCTGAAGTGGCTGGAAGGGCCACTCATTAAGCAGGTAACGGGGTGTCCGTTGATTGTCAGACGCTGTCGTGGGGGCAGAGGCTTCTAACCTCGGCTTCCCCTCATCTCCAGCCGCATTGCTGTACCCGTTAGTTACCTCAGGCCTGGCGGTACTCGTGTGACAGAGAACCTGGGGTTCGACCGCCCATGGTGCCACAATGTAGAATCACAGGTGGTGTGGCCTCTGGGCTGCGGGATGCCCCGTGTGGCCCTCCTTCCGTCTGCAGTCGGGAGAGTACTGCTCTGGGTATCTCGGCAGCTTTGTCCGTGGACTGTGGGACGCCCTTGTGCTTGGGTGTCCCCAGCCGTTTGCACCCCAAGGCCTCCGCCTACATCTCTGCACCCACCTGGGCTCCTTTCCGGGAAGCCTGTGTGAGCTAATGCGGCCGTGCAGCTACTCGAAGAGCATTCATGTGGACCGTGTCCCTCGGGAGCTGTGCACTGGCCTGCAGGGGTGTCCAGAAGGAGCCAGCCCTGCCAGCGGGCGTGCCGCGGTTCTTACAGACGTTGGTCCGCAGGCCCTTGGTTGGCAGGCCCCGTTACCTGCCACTGATGATGTAGGACTCACGCACAGTCACTCGCTGTCAACACTGGCCCTCTGATGAGGTGCCTCCTGGGGTTAGTTAGGGGTGTGGCCACCGAGGTGTTTGCTGTGCCTCAGCTGTACCTCTGTTCATACTGAAGACTCATCCTCAGCCCTGAGAGGGGGCTGCCGAATCACCCCCATTTCACAGAAGCTGACAACCTGCAAGAGGCAAGCCAGCTGCTTGGGGCCACTTGGTTCCCTGCTGCCTACCTGGGCTGGACTGGCTGCCCTTCCGGGAGTACATGAGGCCACTGGCAGCCTCTCTCTCCTGGAGGCTTCGTGAGGACAGGCCCCCTTCCCATCTTTATTTTATTTATTTATTTATTTTTTTTAGTTTGAGAAAAGTAATTTGCAGAGTTTGAAATTTGCAGAATACACCAAATGTCCTGTCTTGGACGCCACCAGGACCAGGATTGTCTGCCTCTTGTACAACCCGGCACAAATTCTAAGCAATACAATAAATATACCTACATGTATTTTATCACTTGCATGTTATTCTTAAGGATTTGTTATTTATGCACGAGTGTCTATGACTTCATGTGCACCGTTCATGTGCTGGGCCTCTGGGCAAGCGGAGGGGTCGGGTCTCCCGGAAGTGGAGTTATGGGTGGTCGGGAGCCACCCGCCGAGGGCGCTGGGCCTCTGGAAGAGCACCACGTGTTCCTAACCACTGAGCCATCTCTTCTGGCTTCTATTGTTGTTGTTGCTGCTGTTGTTGTTGGGACAGGATCTCACTGTGTAGCCCAGAATGGCCTCTCGATGGACCTGATCTCTTGCCTCCGGTTTGTGAGTGTCGAGACACAGGTGCATGCCACCACACCTGGCTCATTTTATTCCTCTAAATGTAAATGATTACACACACACACACACACACACACATATACACACACCTGGCTCATTTTATTCCTCTAAATGTAAATGATTACATAAACACACACACACACACACACACACACACATACACACACACACACACATATACACACACCTGGCTCATTTTATTCCTCTAAACATAAATGATCACACACACATACACATGCACACTCATATGCACACACATGTATACAAACACACATAATCATGCACACACACATATACTTACACACATACACACATTTGTTCTGTACCTTGCTTAAAATGCTTTTAGGAACATGTCTTAAAGGTTGTTCATATTACATGAAGAATTTTTAACTTTTTTATTTTGTGGTGGAGTCTCACCATGGAACCCCAGCTGGTCTGTTCCTCACTCTGTAGACCAGGCTGGCCATGAACACACAGACATCTGCCTGCGTCTGCCTCCTGAGTGTTGGGATTTAAAGTGTGTGCCACTGTGCCCAGTTCCCATTCTTTTTTGAGACAAGGCATTACTTTGTAGCCCAGGCTAGCCTCAGACTTAAGATCCTCCTGCCTCAACCCCTTGAGTAGTTAGTTTGATTACAGCTTTAAGCCATCATGCCTGACCGTATTTACGTTGTTTTTAATATATGCATATACATATAGAACAATCCCCGTGACTGGAATTCCTGATTTAAAGTAAGGCCAGAAGTTAACATTTAAGGTAACGTCACACGCTGTTTATAGTGGTAGATTTAGACATAAGGACATGGGTAAGTTAGAAGCTGGCAGAAGACGGTACACTATGTCTGCAGAGGGAAGAGTGTCTCAGAGTTCAGGATTCGGGGAAGATGAGGGGCAGGTCACACACGTGATTACAAGGGACACTGCTGTTCCCGCGGCCGAGTGCGGCTGGGTCAGCGTCCCAGCCACCCCTTTGAGATGAGGCATTGCTACATAACCCAGGCCATGGCACAGATCCTGAATTGTCCCCGTCCCACCAGCTGGTGACTTGCCCCATGGCTTTTCCTGCCCTCTGTCTACACGCTCCCAGCTCTTGTCCCCTTACCATGACAGTTCCTCAGATCCCAAATCAGACCGCCATTTCAGCCAGAGCGGGTGGGTGTGTCCGTCTCTTTCCCTGGCTGCTCATTCCGGTGGGCTGCGAACTCCAGCGGGTTCTGGGGCCCCGTGCCCCCCGGCCCCGTGCCCCTCGGCTCCCGACCCTGCCTCTCCCCTTCTCAGCCTGCTGCAGTCCCACAGGCTCCATGCAGTAGGCCGCTCCTAGGATTTTGCTGCGGACAGGAGATGACGTCCATTGGAAAGGCTTCTTAGCAGCTGCTAAGCACGGGAGGCTTTGACGTGGAGGTCCATGCTGGCCCCCGGGGAGGCCCAGAGTCACAGGGAGGGGTTGGGCATTGGACTGTGCCGTGGTTTTCGTAGGAAGCGCTGGGCTGGGCGGGCTGAGCAGCTGAGGACTAGCCAGCTGTGTAACTGCAGCGATCCTAATGGTAGAGAAATTGTCTGATTTTTTTTTTCTGGGTCTTGGTCCTGGGACAGGGAGGTTCTGTGTGAGTCCAGAGAAGAGCATTTGGGGCGCTCAGAGTTCTGTTCTATTGGGTTTGATCTCATAGCGAGGCAGTGTCCAGCCCTGAGACTCAGCCTGTGTGCGAGGCCACGGGACGTCTCTTGTCAGGGAGTCTCCAGATGCCAGAGGTTTAATGATACTCAAAATGAGAACACTCCTCTCCAGCCCTGAGCAGCTCAGCTCTCTTGCCCCAGGGCCTGATGTCACACCCCACCCTCTCCCTGGCTCCCCGTCTCCAGGTCCCCAGGTCCTCACAGTCTGTGTTCCTCTTAGTTCTCAGCCCGGACACTATTTTCCATGAGTCCCTTCCCTGATTGGCCCGTCTGTTTTCCTTCCCGGGAACCCTTATGGTGGTGCTTTCTTTCTTTGTTCTTGTGTCACTGGGCCTAGAACCACCCCTGGCACAGACTAGAAACAGAGCGGACGGCAAGGGAAGGTTTGTTGAATGACTAAATGAAGGAGAGAAGGCACAGGACCCTCGGCTAAGGACTGGGCGTTAGGACGTGGGGAGCGGGAGAGGCTTTGCTTCCGGGCTTGTTAGACAGTCTCCCCCACGTCAGAGAACTGATTTTCATGTACTAATACCCCAGAGTAATTCTGATTGGCTGACTTAATTCCTGCTCAGGAAGGACTTAAGCTGGCTGCCCAGAGGAAATCATCCCAAAGGCTTAAGCCAGAGCCAGAGCAGGTTCATTAAGCGACAACAGATCATCATTGTCCTCCCCCCCTCCTCCTCCTCCTCATCATCATCAGTAGCAGCAGCAGCTTCACACATAGTTTGGTCCAGGGTCTTGTGTGAGATAGCCTCGGCTCAGACCCTTTGCCTCTTGGTTCCACCTGCTGAGGGGATGGCTCCCAGCAGCCCCAGACCCATGTCTGGCAGACACAACCTGGCCTCCGGTGGGGGTGGCCTTCGTCTGTGTGTTTCGTTTATGCCAGCTGAGGGCCTTTCAGTGTTCTGATTGGCCAGGGCAGGCTGAGTATCGTGATGTATGTCTCCCCCCAGACCAGTGGCTGTGGGGAGGCTATTGTCACCGGGAAGTCGAGTTGCCGGTAGCTGAATGCGGGGTAGATTTCCAGGGCCCAGTGCCCTCCAGAGGGTCCTCCTCGGGGCTCTGGGGTGGCTCCTCAGGGCTCCTTCTCTGGTGTCTCCTAGGGAATCTTAGACTTGCTGTCGGAGCTTGAGTGCCATCTGCGAGTGTCTCTCTTCGATGCCACCTACAAACATTTCTTTGGGAGGACATGGAAAACCACAGTGAAGGCCACCAATCAGCTCTCTAAGCAGCCAGCCAGGATCATCTTCAATGAGGTGGGTAACGTCAGCCCAGCCCAGGCAGACACATCTCGGGCACACACATCTCGGCACGGCCTGGACCAGCAGGTCTGCTGTGGCAAAGCTTGTTAAGTGGCGGGACACCCCGTTTCCAGCCAGGTGAACTGGCTTAACTCGGTTTGCAGGGACGTGGGACTTAGGCCCTCCGCCTTCAGGCCCTCTGGGGTCTTGGGATAGCGAAGTTACTGATGTCATCTTATGTTGTGTTAGCTTTCGCCCCCACAACAAAAATACCTGGCGGATGATGGCAGAAGGGTCCATTCTGGATTTTCAGTTCACTGACCTCGGTTCTGCTGACTCTGGGTCCAGTGGTGTGGCAGAGTGTCGCACACGGCACGGGCGTGCGGCAACACCCTCCTCTCACGGTGAACAGGAGGTGGAGAGAGAGCTCCTGTCCTCGTGGGCTTACTCTCCCTGTCTTTCCATCTGGACTCTTTAGTCTGTGGGACAGCATCACCTGCATTCCAAGGGGGTCATCTCACTGTAGCTAGTCCCGTTCAGACGCACCCAGGGCTGTGCCTCACCTGTCTACGTGTTTCTGACTCTGTGAAGATGACAGTCAAGAGCGACTGTCACACGTAGTGAAACTAAGACTCAGGAATATGGCTGCCTCCGTGGAGAGCGTGGACTCAGACCAAGGCCTCTGCCCTCAGGCTGGGCAGTAGCATGGTTGGGTCCATGTTCCCCAGGGGGCCTCTTGGCTGCCTACAGCTCAGGCTAGCCCCCAGGTAAGAGCTGAAGAGGCCACAGAGGCCTTCCCCATGCTGCCCGCTGTTTTCATGTGACCCTCAGCGGACAGCGAGGAGGACTCTGCCCAGGTTCGACTCTGCAGGTCACAGTCGCTGGTGACTCTGAGCTGTTTCCTCTCTGGCAGGTGAAGTGACTGAGTAGGAAGAACCCCGGTTTTGTGATAGTTGGTACCTCGGTTGGCTGCAGAGCTAGCTGACCATGGTGGGCCCTGGTTTTGAGACCGTTGGTACCATTGTCGATGGTGGAGCTGACCGTGGTGGATTTGAGTTGCTCTTCTGGTCACTTACACCGCAGGGCTCCCTTTCTGTCATGGCTGCTTCTGTCATAGTGGGGTTGAGCCTCAGTCTGGCTGTGAACACGGTGCCCTCTGACCTTGGCCGCCATCACCCAGCCGTGTGGTTTTGTGTGCCTGCCCATGGCTTGCCCTGAGGCTGCCCAGAATAACACGGGGAGTTGAGGCAGAGAATGACCCCAGGGTCAGAGGATTAAAGTCTTGGCAAAGTCCGTGTTGTGGGAACTGAAGCGCTGACCGGTGCGTGTTTGACATGATGTTATCCAGCGCTTGGAAAAGTCCACCAGGCCAGCGTGTCAGCGACTGTGTTGTAAATCGTGTCATGGCTCTGCGTGACCCCACGAGACGTACCCCACGAGGGCCATCTCAGCACGGGCAGTGTGTGGCCTTGTGCCTTTGCTCTGTGTCTCTTGGTGGGGGATGGTGCGACCCCCGCTGCCCTTGGCGACAGCCCCGTAGGCACAGATGGGCAGTTTTGGTTTTCTCTTTCTCCCGTGTGCAGGGGCCCAGGGAAACCCTGTGTTGTGACACGTTCCTGTGATGAATGGTGCTGCTGGCCGCCATGACACGCCTTCGGTGGGGAGGGCCCCTGCGGACTAGGCGTGGCTTCCGAGCACACACCTCATCCTTCTCCTCTGCGGAGGGCCGCAACCCCGAGCTCTCGGGGAAGGTTCAAGGGGGAGATGCAGGCGCGGGGAGAGAGCAGCCCCTTCCCTTGGCTGCCAGGATGCGCGGCCTGAGGTGTTCGTGGGGCACCGGTGCCTGTCTGAACTCTAGGCAGGTGCAGGGACACTTGGTCTCTGGAGTGCCTGATGCACCCCTTCCCCTCCCCGTCCCTCCTGTCCCCTTTAAACATTTAGAGATGGGTTGGACGGGCCCTGCTGCGCACGTGTTCCGCTGCCCACTGGCGATCCTGACTCAGACTGGCACTGTCTGTTCGGAAGCAGGAGGCCTTCCATTGACAATCCTGGGGGTGACAGGGGTGGCCCCTGTGGAATACCCAGTGGTTGTGAGAGAGAGACAGTTCTCAGGACTGATGCTGCTTCTGTCCTTGACTTGTGACATCTGTCCTGTCACCCAGGACTTCAGTTGTCCAGAAACTCAGAGACACTTAGATTTCACTGCCCCCTGGTGGCCAGGCGCCGTCCTGAGCCCAGACACACCTTTGCCTAGGAAAACCGAGGTTCAGGCTTGTTCCTGGGCTTCCGGTCACCCGTGCCGGCAGGAGCCACATCGGGTCAGTCAGCTCAGGCAGGCGGCAGCCTTGGTTTGTCTTCGGTTTCGGCTCTGTGTCGGGAGGGAAGGGAGAGCGTGGTTCTGAAATGGAGAGTGTGCTGCCTCCGTGTGTGGCCAGAGCACTGGGCTCTCTCAGCTCGCTGCTGTACCCACTGCAAACAGCAGAGGGCAGCAGTGGCCCAGCCATGGAGCTGGCCTGGCTGGCCTGGCTGGCAGCCGTCAGCATCTCGTCACGCCAGCCAGCGTCCTGCTGTCTCCTGACACCAGCACAGACACAGATCAGTTAAGGGAAGGGAAGTTAGCTCCCTTTGCTCAGCATGGTGTGTGTCTCCACGTGTTGTTTGAGGTTGAAATGCTCTGGGTTGGTATGCGCGCGCCCGCAAGCATACACACACACACACACACACACACACACACACACACGAGACTTAGGTGCAGTTCACCTTTCAGAGGTGGCCCAGTGGTGTGAGGTATTTTCTGGCATCCCCATCAGCAGTGGCTCGGGCAGGTCCGCGGTGAGGCCGGGAGTTCCCAGCGCGGGGTGACTATGGCTGTGCGGTCCCTGTGTGGTCCCAGACGGCATGTTCCGATGTATCGGCAGGCTCTGTATGTGACTGGCCTGTGGTGAGGTGGTGGGTGAGCTCCTGATGCCAGCTGAGAACCGCAGTCAGCTCTACCCTCAGAAAAGACAGCAGAGACGTGCCTTGGCAAACAGTGACTTTGCAGGTCTCTGGTCCTGGTCCCCTCCGAGATCTTCCCTGGTGGAGAGGAGTCACCTTTCTCCTTTCACTTCTTTTTAAATAATTTATTCAACCTGCAGAAAATATCTTTTCAAAAAGTAATCCCAGTGGCCACGGTGCGGCACAGGCGCGTCCCACATTTTGGCTCAGGTGGACATGGCTCCCCTAAGCGTTCTCTCTCTCTCTCTCTGCTGACATCAGCTCTCCATAGGCGGCCCCACCCAGAGCAGGGACTCTGCCCAGGTGCGGAGACAGCGGCAGTGCGACAGCCTGCCCTTCACAGAGATGTTTTCAGGTCCAGTGCAGTGGGCGTGGAGTCCTGACGGCCCTCACTCCTCAGAGTAACGGGAGAGCTGCCACCACGCTTGAAAGGGACAGCGAGAGCCCTGAGGTAGTGAGTGAGGGGTGGCTTCACTGTTCTGAGGGAGCTGTTTCCTCAGAGGGCGACCCCGGCTCAGCTGCTGGTGTGTACCTGTGAGAGGGGCTGTTCCTCCCAGGTCAGAAGTGCCCACTCCTAGGATGAGCCTAGAGCAGGGCCCGACAGAAACGGTGTGTGTCTGTTGGCTGTTGCCAAGGTCGGGTTTTCGTACCCCAGTCACTGGGGAGCTGGGGTGGGGTGAGGGGCCTTGAAGTTGCTTCTGCTCTGTGGTGCCTCTTGCTCTGGCCTGATGGGGCTCAGTCACCTGGATTTGTAAGTTAGCCAAGGGACTGCTGTCCAGCTGAAGTGAGGGCCAGCTTTGGGCCTGCGTGCCGGGTCCGTTGTGGTTGGCACGTAGGACAAAGTCTGGGTTTCAGGACGGTCACTCAACTTGAAGTCATCTGCACGCCGCGTGCAGAGATGTGCACCTTGAGGGTGACCCTGTGGCATCCAGCGGCTGCCCGGGAAGCGGGAGGCGGCCACTGAGTGGGTGACAGACGTGTGAGCACCCACTGCACTCCAGGCTGCGTGGGAGCATAGATAAACTCCCAAGCAGCCTTCCGGCCAGGGCGCAGGGTCACACTGTCCGCCTAGACCTGAGTCTCTCGGCCTTAGAACCGCTCACGCTGTTGGCTGGGCCGCTCTCCGGTCTGTGCTGAGGTGGTGTGGGCCCAACCATGCTGTTACGCCTTCCCGGCAGGGTAAACGTCCCGCTTTGAAACTGAGCCTGTGATTGTCTCCGGAGAGTGGGGTGGTCAGTGTCGGTGGACACTGGCCAGAAAACCTGAGCCCAGGCCGAGGCTGATGGGAGCTTCTGGGAGCGTTTGTGGATTGCTCTCCTGAAGGTCTTGCATTAAAGGCTTGTTGTTGTCCTGCGGGTATGGTGAGTGCCTGTGTGTGTACGTGTGTGTGTGTGTGTGTGTGTGTGTGTGTCCAGGTAGGTATAAGTGGGGGTGGGGTGTCCTGCTCCATTTCTCTCTCCGCCTTACTCTCTGGTGTTTGCAGCGCCTTTGACTAGGCTGGCCCGTCAGCAGGCTCTCCCTCTGTCCCCACCATCCCCAGTGCCAGGCCCAGCCTGCGGTTACAGGTGTGTCCCGCCACTCCCTGCCTTTTACCTAGGTACTGCGGATCGGAACCCAGGTCTCCAGGAACACCACAAGCATTCTTACACACCAGCCACCGCCCAGCCGCTAGGGCTTATTTTGAGCTATTCCTGTGCCCAGTGCTGGTTTAATTTTCTCAGCCTTCTGCTGCTCTTGCCAGCCTAGGTGACAGGTCGGCTTGGCTGTCAGTAGGGGATGCCAAAGGTACAGCTTCTTAGAGGCACTCTGTCAGGGCTGTACAGCTTCTTAGAGGCACTTTGTCAGGGCTATACAGCTTCTTAGAGGCACTCTGTCAGGGCTGTTTCCAATTCTGTCATTGCCAGCAAGAAATGGGAACCGGGCCCCTCGGCAGGCAGTGTCTGCGTTTGAAGATGAAGGCATCAGGGCAGAAACACAGATGATTTATTAATCTGTTTATCCCCGCCAGGGAGGAGCCTTGGCCAGTGCCCGTGAGGGGAGCTGTAGCCCAGCGGGGGTGAGAGCCGGCTCTCGTGTTGCCCGTGGCTTTCTTCACAGGGGAACGGATGGGGTTGACATGCGTGTCTTAGTTGACACGCAGAGTTTTCTTCTCAGAATGTGCGGCGTTGTGTTGATTGAACTGTCCTGGTTTGGAGGCTGTTTCCTGGTGCCGCTCGGCCGAGTGCTGTCTGGGATTTTTGCTGGAAAGCTAGGAAGCTTGGGGGAGATGGGGGTGTGTGTGGAAGGGTGAGGGGGTGGGCGGGGCTGCTCCTAGGCATGGGCGCTCCAGAACGGAGTGGAACCTGCCTTTGCCGGCTATCCCTGGGAGGCCCTCGCTCCCTCCGTGTTTTGAGCAGTGCAAGCATATTCCGTGGCCGCCCGATCCGACCTTTATAAAGCCTGTGAGCCTTGAACCTGAGGAAAGCCGACGTTTCCCAGCTCCCTAGGACTTCTTTAGCACGGTTTCTGCGCTGGGGGGACAATAGACAATGCTTGGGGAAGAATACACGTGGGTTCTTATCAGCCGGTGGCTCTCTGATGAGAGACACTGAGACCAAGACTGGTGAGGGAAGCCCTGCTGTTTTTCTTTCTTTTTTCCAAGGCAGTTGTCTTGGTGGCATTGACAGAAGGGCCTGAGCGATGTGATAGTGTGTCCTTGGTGTTTATGGTATGCATGTCCTGGGTCTTCGTGTGCCCTGGGTCTTTTGTGTGTCCTGAGTCTTTTGTGTGCCCCAGGTCTTTTGTGTGTCCTGAGTCTTTTGTGTGTCCTGGGTCTTTTGTGTGTCCCGGGTCTTTTGTGTGTCCTGAGTCTTTCATGTGTCCCAGGTCTTTTGTGTGTCCCAGGTCTTTTGTGTGTACCGGGTCTTTTGTGTGTCCCAGGTCTTTCGTGTGTCCCAGGTCTTTTGTGTGTCCTGGGTCTTTTGTGTGTCCTGGGTCTTTGTGTGCCCTGGGTCTTTTGCGTGTTTCCTCCTAGCCCCATTGCTCAGGTGAAGATGTTTCAAGGTGACCTCTAAGTTCGGCAATTCCAGCGGCTTCGTCTGAGAATCTAAATGTTCATTTTACTGCCGAGCGGGGAGGAGGGCAGCGTCCCCCCTGAATGAGTATGCGCAGGGGTAAATACACAGGTGAGGCTCTGACAGGCTAACGGCCCAGCGGGGCTCGGCCAACAGCGTGAGGCAGGAAACTGAAGCATAACTCTGCCCGGCCCGGCCACCTGTCAGCTCCGAGTGGTCATTATTTCATCACTCCACAATAAAAGATAATAGAATAACGATTTATAGCCCGTGGCTGATGTTTTAATGCATCCCTCTGTTATCCTCACTGACAGTCTGTGATTACAGTCTCCACTTTCTGGGTGACACCGTGGTAATGACTCCTTAATAGGAGCGTTAGCCAGAATTCCAATCACAACCCGCCGGCCGGCCTCTGCCCTGCCTGGCACCGTCCGCAGGGGGCACCTTTGTGCTCCGCTGGGGGCCAGACACCAGACCCCAAAAGGTGTGTCGGTGTATGGAAGCCAGCCCAGCGCCACTCCTCAGGGCGTGGGCGTGAGGCCCCGCCGTTGGCAAGTCCAACCCTAGCACCAACCCTGTCGCCTGTGGTTATGATGAGGTCAGTTAGAACTGAAGGCAGGCGAGCCAGGGGAGGGGGCGTGCACGTGCAAGTGTGCGCGCGTGCACAAAAGTATGTATGGTGTGCATGTATCTGTATAGTGTATACACATGTATGTGCATTTGACAGCTTTAAGTCGATATTGGGGATGTTGACTTGGTCAGTTTGAACTCTAACAAGGATGACCACCCTTTCACCTTACTGAGGCAGACCCCTCAATCAAACCCAGAGCTCAGTGATACAGCCAGTTTGCCCCGGGGATCCTGTCTCTGCTTTCCAGGGCTGGAATGAACAAGCGGGCCCCTCATGCCCACCTGGCATTTGCGTGGGTTTCTGGGCTATGAACTCCAGCTCCTAAGCTTGCACCCCAGCTTGTGAAGGGTTTGTCCTGGTGGTATGCTCTCCGCCCTCACAAGGGCACTGGGCGGGGCCTGATGCTCTCTGCGTGCCCCTGTGACAGGCTCCGGGGAGGAGGGCGCCTCTGCGCCCCTCCCTCTCACTGCCTCAGTGGCCTCTGCTCTCTCCTACAGCCCCTGTACTTCCACACGACCTTGAGCCACCCCAGCGTCGTGGCTGTGGTAGAAGTGGTCGCTGAAGGCAAGAAGAGGGACGGCACCCTGCAGGTGCTGTCCTGTGGCTTTGGAATTCTTCGCATCTTTGGAAATAAGCCGGAATCTCCGACCTCTGCAGCCCAGGACAAACGGTAAACAGTACCTTCTGTTTCCTCCTCCTCCTCTCCCTCCTCCTCTCTGTCCTCTTCTCCCTCCTCCTTTCCCTCCTCCTCTCTCTTCTCCTCTCCCTCCTCCTCTCCCTCCTCCTCCTCGTTCTCCTCCTTTCCCTTCTCTCCCTCCTCCTCCTCCTCCTCCTCCTCCTCCTCCTCCTCCTCCTCCTTCTCTCTCTCTCTCTCTCTCTCTCTCTCTCTCTCTCTCCAAGGATTTAGTTATTTTTATTTTATGCAAATGGGTCTTTTGTGTATAAGTATGTCTGGTGCTAATTTTATGTTAGCCAAAGAGTTTCTCTTTTCTGTGGAGTGAGAACTGGCTCCGGGTTTGAGTGTCAGGTTTGATGTGCCGTGTGCACAGGACAAAGGCCTGATCCATCTCCTCCTTTATGTGGGATTTTAGGCAGCTACCTGATCATCTGTGCAGGTGTTACACAGCTGTGCAGATGACACCATCTGTGCACATTAGCTGTGCAGGTGTTACACAGCTGTGCAGGTGCCACCAACTGTGCAGGTGTTACACAGCTGTGTAGGCGTCACCATCTGTGCAGGTGCCATCATCTGTGCAGGCGCCACCATGGGTGCGTTACACTGTTGACTGTGCGGTACTCATCATTTAGCAGGTGACAGCTGAGTGACTGCTACACGCCAGGCTGTCCAGATGCTGGCCGCACAGAGATGGATGAGCTCTACCAAGCCTCCAGCCAGGGCTCTAGCTCACACCACATCTCTAGATCCCCGCTTCTCAGCCAGGGTTCTAGGTCACACCGCATCTCTAGATCCCCGCTTCTCAACCAGGGTTCTAGCTCACACTGCATCTCTAGATCCCCGCTTCTCAGCCAGGGTTCTAGGTCACACCGCATCTCTAGATCCCCGCTTCTCAGCCAGGGTTCTAGCTCACACTGCATCTCTAGATCCCCACTTCTCAGAGTTGGAGCCACTCACAGTCAGCTCACTCTTCGCTGGGGGGCATCCTGGCACTGTAGGATTTTAGCAGCTCCCTGGCCTCCACCAGCACGTGTCAGGGGCACCCTGCCCAGTGTCTTAACTAGATATCTCCCCTGGACATTGCAGACATGTGCATGGGCACATGGTTCTTGAGAACCCCACTCCAGAGACACGCCTGGATATTGTCTTCCTGGCACTTCTCCATCTCTTTCTGTTGCTTTCTAGCTTTAAAAAATTATTTTTATTATCCCCCCCATGTGTGCATGCACGTACTTGTGCATGTGCACACGCGTGACATGTGTAATAAGTGCCCTTGGAAGCCAGAAGAGGGTGTCAGATCCCTTGGAGCTGGAGTTACAGGTGGTTGTGAGCCTCCTGCCACGGGTGCTGGGACCGAACCCAGCTTCTCTGGAAGAGCGCCATGTTGTTAGCTGCCGAGCATGTTTGCCAGATGTGGAGAGCTGGCCCTGCCCCTCAGCCACCTCTGTTCCTGTAGCAGATGTGACTGGCCACATTTAGAAGGCTCTGGGAGCCAGGCGGTGGTGGCGCACGCCTTTAATCCTAGCACTTGGGAGGCAGAGGCAGGTGGATTTTTGAGTTTGAGGCCAGCCTGGTTTACAGAGTGAGTTCCAGGACAGCCAGAGCTACACAGAGAAACCCTGTCTCAAAAAAACAAAAACCAAAACAATAACAACAACAACAAAAAACCCTAGAAGGCTCTGGGAGGCGGGGTCCTGGGAGCTGTCCCAGGAGGTAGGTGGGGTCTTGGTGAGTGATGACGCATTCACGAAATGTGAGCAGTTGACTTGGTCTCCGGGTTCTGTTTTTCAGGTTGAGGCTGTATCATGGCACCCCCAGAGCCCTCCTGCACCCACATCTCCAGGATCCCATAGAACGTAAGAGACTGGCGTGGTCTGGTGTGTGTCCTGAGGGCTTCCTATCTGGCCCTGTCTGGTTGTTTCTTTCAGTCTGAACCCTTCTGGCCCAGCAGGTCCTACCTTGGGACAGGCTTGGCTTTGATTTTGTAGCGGGCAGAGGAGGAACCTACCTCTGTCTCTGGCATGTATCTGCACATCCATGTATGCATTCGCATGCATGCATACATGTACACATGCACATGCAACTGCATATCCATGTATGAGCTCTCGTGCACACATGTATACATGCATATCGTCCCACCTATCCACACACATGTACACTCTCATGCACACAGGTACACATGTAAACCCTCCCACCCACCCACACATACATGCACATACATCTGGACATACATGTATGAACTCGAATGCACACATGTATGCACGCATGTCCTCCCATCTATCCACACACATGTACACTCTCATGCGCAGGTCCCCAGCATGTGGATCTACACATACATGTATGTACACACACATGCATGTGCACGTGATAAAAACACCAAAAGCCAAAAGCCACGCAACAAGATTCTGTTGTTTCAATTTCAACGGAGAGAGTGGTGTGTGGCTCGGTCACTTTTTGCCTTTGTTTATTCCCACTTTTTTTGAGACAAGGCTTGCTGCATGTGGCTGGGTCTAACCTCGAACTCACTTTCCTCTTGCATTGATTCCCAGTGCTGAGAATACAGGCGTGTGCCACATGCCTGGGGTCACGTGTGCTCTCCACTCCTCAGGGAAACAAGCCGTGTACTCGGGACGTTTTCCCTTACATTTCCGGGTTTTGGCTCTTTGACTGGAAACACGGTGGGTTTCAGTCCATGTCTGGTGCTCTTCCCCTAGAGAACAAGTACATGACACTGATGGAGAACTGCAGCCTGCAGTACACCCTGAAGCCACACCCGCCCCTGGAGCCCGCCTTCCACCTGCTCCCAGAGAACCTCCTGGTGTCTGGTTTCCAGCAGATCCCTGGCCTCCTCCCACCTCACGGGGACCCAGGTAAGCTGCCCAGGATCTCGCCACTGTGGATTTGGGTTAGCTCAGACTTCAGAGGACCTGGTCTCATTCGGATGGGTGAAATTGGCCAGGCTGCCCACAAGTCCCTTATATTGTGGCCTGGTGTGCTGGGAGGGCGGGCAGGCGTTAGTGATATCTGTCCCTCTGCCCCGTTCTGAGGAGTGTCAGAGCCTCCAGCCTGCTCAAGGCCTTTCCCCAGCAGTGCTATGACACCCACACTTCCTTTCTCCAAGGCTGTGCCAGGAAAGCCACCATCGCTGCGTCTCACCCCTCCTGGGCCGTGGTACCAGTGACATTGTCAGTATTACCTCTTGGTTGTACCAAAATACGCATAACATAGCTGAGCACCATAAGCGTTTCAGGTGGGTTGCTCAGGGGCATTAAGTAAGCACCTTCATATTGTGAAGATCTGAAATTACACCAACAATCCTTACTCAATAAATTCAGGAAAGACCATACCCCCTCCCTGCTATACCCGCCCTGCAGAGACAGCCACTGCCAGTAGCTCTGGGATCCTGGGACTCTGGTCTCTCTATTGTGGAGTCTCTTCAGTGCAGGAGTGAAGACTCAGCGGCTCTCCTTCCAGCCTTGGGTCCTTGAAGGTTGGGGAATAGCTTGGTGTTGAAGCCAAACTTGATGCCCAGGCACTCTGCTCCAGAGCCTGCAGTATCACAGATAAGGCCCAGAGATGGCCGCCGCCCAGAGGTTTCCAAACCCGCTGGCTCCTTAGTCCTCCGGTATCTGTTCTAGAAGGTTCTACCCTCTGTCATGGTGGCATCTGTGCATGGAACCTTCTTCCTTACCTCTGTGCCGAGTAGGGTCATGGCCCTGGACCCTCAGTGGGGTTGGCCATGGGCCCATACTTCCTGTCCAGCCCAGGCCCTTCCGGGAGTACCGGGCTCTGCCACCACCCCAGCTCCCTAGCAACTCAGCCTCTTCCCCCGTGTTGTTACCAGGTAAGGCTGGGTGCGTGGCACTCAGCCAATCCCTCCTAAGGAACTGGTCGTCACCCACCATGGCTCACTTGTGTTGTTTAGGCGGTGTGTATCAGGTCACGGTGTAGATTTGTTCTTAGGCTGGGCTGCAGCCATAGCAAATGTAGGTCTGTCTTCTGTCACGCCCGTGCGTCACAAGGCCATTGTCCTGCTCAGCTCAGAGAGGGTTCCCTGTCACCCGCGCACCCAGTGCGCTCCCTGCTTCCAGGCTCTGTTCTGCATCAGTCGCTGGTTCAGTCAAATGACCCTCCAGCCCTCAGCCCGTGGCTCGGGGTACTTTTCCCAGCATTCCTGGTGTGCGCTGCACAGTGAAAGTTCCCAGGTAACAGGAGCAGAAGGAGACACCTGGCTTCTTACCTCAGGACTTGGTCAAGACCACCAGCTGTTGGCGATGGCACCTGCTGGTAGAGTGGCCTCTGGCGAGCCCCCAGAGATATGTGTCCCCATCTTCTCCTTTGCCGAATGACCGTAGTCCTCTGGGATGGACTGTCGTGGAGTCTTAGGGCTGTAATCTTTGTCACGTGTGTACAGACATGTGTCCTTTCCTGGGAGCAGGCATGTGCTGATCACCCGCAGTGGTTCTCTGGAGAGGCCAGCACAGGAGGACCACTGGTGTGTGTGTGTGTGTGTGTGTGTGTGTGTGTGTGTGCATGCGCGCGCGCGCGTTATGACACTTACTTCTCACATAGATAGCTAAAGAGGCTGAACTCCCAAGAGCAGGAGGAGCTGCCCAAGGCCACCTCCCTCATCTCAGTAACCCTGCTAAGAAGTTCCTCCTCAGGGGGAGATTTTGGCCAGACCCCGCCCTTCTCCTCTGGGCTGGCTTGCTCCGGTGACCGGCCTTTGGGCGGTCTGGACCAGCGATGTGAGAGGCTCCTGTAGCGGCTGCAGCATCTGCTCAGCCCCTCACCGCTCTGCACTGCTAAGCTCTGGCAGCCGGGCCTCTGTTTCCCACAGCTGGCCTGCCCCCTGCCCCCTGCCTACCCGTGCTGATGGACACTGGAGTGCGGCCTCCCCTGTGACCCTGTGTTTCCCCGTCCCTATTCCGTCTCCCTCGCAGCGTGCTTGAGCCTGATTTCTCTTTTTGCTCTGCATCCTGGCTTAGTCTGTTACTCTCCACAGCAGCTTTCCTGTTTGCACGGAAGCCTGTGCAAGGCCAGGCAGGCTGCTTGTCTTTCGCTATCGCGCCTGGTTGTTGAACATACAATTGTCCTGTGGGATAGCGCCAACCCACTGTCGCCCAGCGGTGGGTTGAGCCTGACGAGGGTGAGGAGGACGCTCAGCGTTCCCCTCCTGTTCTCTAGAAGCAGGTAGTGCAGAGTCACGTCACCGCCCTGGGCTGGGTGGTGGCTCGAGGTGCAGGAACACCTTTTCTGTCCAGTGGAAAAGGACTGAATGACAGGTGCCGGGCATGGCCAGTCCCTCTGAAATGTCCAGGGGGCACTGGTGCCCGGGGGCCCCCAGGAAATGCAGTACGAAGGGGTGTCCTGAGTGCCCCGACACCCAGGAATCTGGCGGCTGGCCGACGCTGTGAATGGTCGTGATGGCATTGAAGCCGCCGGTGGGGGCTCTGTATCTCCATCTGGCCGGATCAGCGTCTGAGTGGCGCACTGCTTGCCAGCGTGCACTGAGGAGAGTGCCTTCCTGGCAGAGGTGCTGGGGGAGCTCTGAGCCCAGTTCCCCACCTGCACCTCTGTGAACAGAATTAATTAATTTGTAGAACACAGTAACTGCTCAGCGGAGTGGAGAGTAGGCAGTCTGCAGAGGGGGGAAGAGAGAGAGAGAGAGAGATTGAGAGAGAGAGAGAGAGAGAGAGAGAGAGAGAGAGAGAGAGAGCTGTTACGTCTCTCCCGTTCCCCACTTCCTGTTCCCCACTTCCCGTTCCGGCTCCCTTCTTGTGCCCGCTCTCCTGTGTTATCGTCTGGCTTGTTGTGCTTGGAGTGGCCTGAGTGATGGATGCACCCCAGGGACCTCCTTGCACACCACAGGGGCCCCGTGGCCACCTTCCCTCAGCTTCCTGGGAGCTTTTAAGGAGCAGCCACAGCAACTTTTTCATCTCTGTTGTCAGGACAACAGGGTCCTAGGGCTAGGGTACCACCTCCCTGCTCAGTGGACCTACTGAGTGCCCCGGTTTGTGCCCCTGCCCTCCGGCTGCAGTGCAGGGAGGCCCCCAAGCCAGCCTGGCATCAGATGCTCTCCCCAACATTGCTGGGATCCAGCTTAGCTGTCCAGTATTCACCCACACAGACAGGCACTGGGTTTGATCTCCATGAAAGCGTGCAGGCACACACATGTGCGGATACATGCGCACACATGTCTGTGTCTACACATGCAGCATACCCATGTGCACACACACGCACATGACCGCATTTTTGTCTCCACCTTTCATTAGTCAGTTCCTCGTCAGGCACACGCGTGTTGCTGTGAGGCAGCATGCCCCTGTCTCTGAAGTTCTCGGTGAAGCAGAGAAAGAAGCTTGCTCCACACCCTGGTCCTCCAGCGGGAGGCCACAGAGCTCTTCTGATGGCTTCATCAGCACGGAGGGTTGGCTTAGCACTTCCCACCTCTCCCCTCCCTCTGTCCCTCCTGCTTTGCTTCCTCCTCTCTGTTCCTTCCAACAGGAGGGAGTCTAGGCCGGCCTCAGCTCTCTGCCTCAGCCTTCTGTATGGGACACACCACCACACCCAGTCAGCTGTCCTCGTATCTTTGAAATTGGCTTCTACAACCCTAAGGCCATATATCTACATGGCTGAGTAATCACAGGAAGTGAGGGAAGAGGCAGAGATAGGAGCAGATGGGAGGTGGGGTAGTGGTAAAGCACAGGTTCCACGGGGGTTATGGGAAATGGCTGGCTTTTCCAGGGTCCTGAGGAAGACCTCCCCGGCATCCCCAGATCCTGTCCTCAGTGTGGACACTGAGCCTAAGACACCCGTCCTAGGCCCATATTCCTTCTCTCTGTCTCTCACAGCACCCGGGTGCTTCTGGGTCTGGGCACAGGGTTTCCTTGTGGCACCAGTTGGCATGATTCTTCTCGTGTCCATAACATGTGCTTCAAATTCCTGTCTGCATCACACGGGTCAGAGTAAGACGGCAGTGTGAGAAACAAGACAGCTGGCCATGGTCCTGCAGGAAATGAAAGGGATAGGGCAGCGGGAGCAGGGCGGGGCAGGGCAGCCGGAGCAGGGGGGGCAGTTAGAGCAGGGTGGCCCTTTCCGCCTGCCTTGCCCTGCAGAGGGGCTGCTGTGCTGTGTGAACAGTGAGCAGCTCTCTTGCCTGCAAGTCCCGACCACTTGCCGTGCCCGAGAGGGGACGTGGCCTGCAGCCTCTGCTCGCTCTCTCGCTCGAGGACAACGTGACCCTCTTCCCACTCCAGGTGACGCCCTGCGGAAGCCTCGCTTCCAGAAGCCCACCACGTGGCACTTAGACGACCTCTTCTTTACCCTGTACCCCTCTCTGGAGAAGTTCGAGGAGGAACTTGTGCAGCTGCTCATCAGTGACCACTTCCGGGAGGTATCTTGTGTCTCACCCTGTTGTAGTTTGACCTGAACAGGGAAGGCGCGGCACGCGGCTGGTGGCTGGCGGCTGGCGGAGATAGCCAGCATCTGGAGTCCCTAGGCGTGGCAGTGTGTCCTGGGAGATGTGGTTCTACCATTGCCCCCCATTTTTTTTTTAATGGCTGAAGAAGGCATTTCTTTCCTTTTATTTGATTTGCCAGCTCATTGGTCTAGGAGGGGCCATTTTCCCCAGGCCACGCCCTGAGCATGAGGCCCTCCAGCCTGTAAAAGATGCTGACAGCCTGCAACACTGATGCTAATTTGCTGTGCATATAGTTTCCATTTATAAGTAAATTACCTCACCAAATGGGGAAAACATAAAATACTCTGCCGCTAACAAGGAGCTTTGAGGCCAGGGGGCTTATCTGAGGAGTTGACTGGTGGCAGTCCCTCATGGCGACTTCTGTCAATGCTGAGCTCGCCTGAGCTCTGTCCATGTAGACACAGCCCTAAAAACTCGTCCCCCAACCCTCTGTCAGAGGCATGCTACTAATCCTGTCTGTTGCTTCTGAGAACATGGGTTTGTTCAGGTGCTTAGGTGAAGGGTTGAGGGATCACCTTGGGTGGGGCATCGAAGTGGCCATCATGAGGGCAGTGCACGGAGCTCACGTGTTAGCTACACTCAGTGTTGAGGGTTGCCTCCACACGGGATGCCCTGTGGTTCTTCTCCAGTCCCGTCTCGTAGCTGACCTGTCTGCTTTGTCCTCTGGATCCTGTGCTCTGACATTGGGTCCTCTCAGATGTTCTATGCAGCTTGTTAGTGCCACAGGAGAGCCTTGAAAAACCCTTGCAGTTGGGGGACTCCTGTTTGCCCTCTTCTCGGAGACGCTGCCCTGACGGTCCCACATATGGTCGCACGCAGCCTGCCAAGTCCAGCAGCATGAGACCATTGTGCACCAATTTGTTCTGCTTGGGCCCGTGTGGCCTCTTCCTGTTTTTTTTTGTCTGGCAGCCACATGGACGCCCCCTCCTGCTGGGAGAATGGCTGTCCCTGTCCATTCTCTGAGCACAAAGAATGTGCTACCAGCAACTGACTATGGGCAGACCTCTTCTTATCCCCTCGTAGGACCAGGGGGAGCCTTTGCTCTTGACCCTTGAAACAGAAGAAAGCACTTTTCATTCCAGGGGTAGGACAGGCTGGTGAGGCATCTCCTCTCTGTCCAAGCAAACTGGCAGAAGGATGGGTGCAGGGCACACCTGTGTGTGTGTTGGGCGTGGGGCACACCTGTGTGTGTTGGGGATAGGCACACCTGTGTGTGTTGGGGGTGGGGCACACCTGTGTGTGTTGGGGGTGGGGCACACCTGTGTGTGTTGGGGGGTGGGGTACACCTGTGTGTGATGGGTGTAGGGCACACCTGTGTGTGTGTTGGGCGTGGGGCACACCTGTGTGTGTTGGGGATAGGCACACCTGTGTGTGTTGGGGGTGGGGCACACCTGTGTGTGTTGGGGGGGCACACCTGTGTGTGTTGGGGGGTGGGGTACACCTGTGTGTGATGGGTGTAGGGCACACCTGTGTGTGTTGGGGGGTAGGGCACACCTATGTGTGTTGGGGGTGGGACACATCTGTGTGTGTTGGGGGGGCACACCTGTGTGTTGGGGTGGGCACACCTGTGGGTGATGGGGGTGGGGCACACCTGTGTGTGTTGGGGGTGGGGCACAGCTGTGTGTGTTGGGGGTAGGCACAGCTGTGTGTGTTGGGGGCGGGGAACACCTGTGCGTTGGGGGTGGGCCACACCTGTGGTTGGGCGGGGCACACCTGTGCGTTGGTGAGCCTCTTTTCTGCTGTGTTCCTCCTGTCCAGGCCCCAGCTTTTCTCGTCACCACATCCGTTTCCCGATTCTATTCTGTCGCCCTTAGATGAACCTCTGGACAGTGTGGGCTTCCGGGGCTTGACCTCCCCTTCTCTGAAACACGCTTCTTTCCTCCGCTGGTTTCCCTTGCCCGTGGCTCTATGGTGCTCTTCACCTGCAGTTGGCTCCTTTACTCGTTCTGCTGTGCCCCTCAGTGTGAGGGCGCCGTATGGGTCTGTTTACCCCCCCCCTCAGGCAGAGTGGCCCCCTTGGGCTCTGGCCCCACCCTGGGCCTCTGCACGTGTCCATGTCCTGGGCTTCCTTCCTGGAGAGCTTTGCCTGGACTCTCTCCAGGGTCAGGCCTCTCTAGAAATCATAGCTTCACTTCCTCTCATGTGTGCCTCCTGGGGCGCAGGCGTGACACAGCTGAGGGGCTTTACCGCCTTGGTGTCTGTCCCTCCCCCATGGCAGGCTTACGTAATTATTTCAGTTAACCAGAGACTAACAGGCCCAATTTTTGCCTGTCTGGCTCGATTAATGGTCAATGAAGAACAAGAAAGTTACAGATCAACTGGTAAAGACTGTAAACACTGAGAACCGAGGGGTGGTGCAGGGGGAGGCGGGGGCAGACACACCCTGCTGTTGGTTAGGGTTTCCATGCCAACACAGAGGTGTATGGCGTCAGCTTCAGTTTCTGTCAGCTTATGACTTGTTGCCTGAGTCTGCGTCCTCCCTCCACTTACTTCCACCTGACAGACACAGTGAGACCTGGGTGTGTCCTGCCTGCGGGCGCCTCTCCACCACAGTGACACCCGTCTCAGGGAAGTGACTCCAGGCTGAGAAGGATCTGAGGTCCCTGAGCCCTGGGAACTGTCAGAGCCCTGGGAAGCACTCTGTGTTTCCGTGTATGTTGTGTGGAGAAGGTCATGCTTGGGGGAGGTGGCGGGTGGGGGGGAGTGGATAACCCGACTTAGCAGGTGTACCTGTGGCCAGTGGGCATTGCCGTGTCCTGCCCCTGCCCCTTGAGTAGGTTCGTTTACACCCCGTGTCGCTCCCATGGGAGCTCTGTAGACGCCACCTTGGCTGCACCGTCGGCCTGCCTGCTCGCCCAGCCTTCTCAGGCCAGTTCCTTCCCAGCCGTGCAGAACTCACCTCTCCACCCCGTGTCTCTCGTAGGGGGTCGGCCTGCTGGATAGCGGCACCCTGGAGGTCCTGGAGCGGCGCCTGCACGTCTGTGTCCACAACGGGCTGGGCTTCGTGCACAGGCCACAGGTGGTTGTGCTTGTGCCTGAGATGGACGTGGCCCTGACTCGCTCGGCCAGCTTCAGCAGGAGAATCAGTGCCTCTTCCAAGAACAGGTATCTCCCCGTGCCCAGGCTAGACCGCCTGCACCCAAGGCGGCAAAAGGCTGAGGGAGCTGCCAGGGGCCAAGGGCACATCAGGGAGTTGAGCATGTGGTGTGAGCTTGCCCCGAGGTGCTTCTCTGTCACCCCCGGCCCCTCAGTCACACCCGTCAGGCATACACCTCAGGGACGGACACTTAGAAAAGCCCCCATTTTTGCTGTGACAACTTTGGAGCTTGTGCTTCAGAAGCTTCTGGCTGAGGGTCTGAAGAGCCCCATGCACTCCACCCGGATGGGCCCTAAGATTTTTTTCCCCGAAGGCTTCAAGTCCCAGTGTGTGGAGTCCCATTTGTCTGGGACCCATGGAGACATCACTGTAGCGCGTCACGCCCCATCCACCAGTGGTGTGCGAGCTCAGCTAGCATGCTGGAGCCATGGGGTGGGGCACCCTCCCTCGCCTCTGTGGATACTCTCAGAGCTAAGTGCTGGGGGACCCTCCCTCACCTTTGTGGACACTCTGAGTGCTCCACTGACTCCCTTGCAGGCTTCCTCTGGAAGTCTGGAGATGTTGCCTGTGGCTTTTACTGAGCAGAGAGGACCTACCGAGTCCTGGGGTCCCTGGGGCTCCCCTTTGCTGCCGCTCACCGTGGGGAGGCAGGCACAGGCGGGATGGACCCCACATTCTAACCCCTCCTGGTTTGTGTTCCCGACCAGCTCCGGAAACCAGGCTCTAGTTCTGAGAAGCCACCTGCGGCTCCCAGAGATGGTCAGCCACCCGGCCTTCGCCATCGTCTTCCAGCTGGAGTACGTGTTCAACCGCCCCTCAGGAGCGGACGGCAGTGTGAGTGTCCCGTGTCGGCTGCCTGTCGCAGCCGGCCCTGCGCTGAGGAGAGACCTGGTGGGCACCAGAGTCTCTTCTCATTAAAAGCCTTGGTAACAAGTGTGGCCCATGGAGCTGGCGAACAGCCTTGTTCTGATCTCACTGTCTTCCTGGGGATTGGATATTCTGCGGGCTGATGACAGGACATGGCCCAGGAAGCTTCATGCATCATGACAGCTTTAATTCGTAATTATTGCACCAGTAATTATTTTGGGAAAAAAAAAATCGAGGCTGATTGACTCTATTTTCCCTTGGCTATGAAGTGTAGCAAGGCTCAGATCTGCACGAGCGACGGCTTTTTATAGTGAACTTTCCGTGCATCTTCATCATAACGAGGAGTAAGAGTTTGTAGGTTTGGTTTGAGAGCAGTGCAGTGGGCAGCCGGCTTCCCTGTGGGAGCAGATTCCCCGGGAAGCACAGGCCGTGCTGTTCTCGGGATTCAGTTTCCACATGGAAATGACCAGATCATTTTAGCAGCCAATGCAATGGAGGCCAGTGGGACACGGCGCCAGGGACCTTCACTGTGGGGCAGCTCTCTCTATCTGAGGAAGGCGGTGAGCCTGGACAGGGAAGGGCTTGGAGCCCACTCGCCCACTGTGCTCTGGATCCTTCCTGCTGCAGAGCCCTGACTCCCAGGTCTCCTGCTCACCCCAGGCCTTCCCGGGGCCAGCCTCTGCTCTCAGTCACTTTCGGAAACAGTCACCGGCTGCCGTATTGATCACCAGGGGCTCTAAAATGTGCTGTTGCAGGTGCACGTGGGTGGGTGGGTGTTGGGGGCACTGGGGGAGTGGGAGCTGTGGGAGAACCAGCCCTGTGGGCCTCTCTGTTAGGCAGCAGGCATCCTGTCCAGTGCGACCTTATCTCTCAGAGGTGGAGGCAGGAGGATCAGGTGTTCAGGGCTATCCTCAGCTGTATAGCAAGTTTCTGGCTAGCCTCGACCACGTGAGACCTCCCCACTGCGTATCCTTGTCTAAGGCGCTAATGGTCAAGGACAGACACAGCACACCCAGCAGGTAGTGCAGCAACCCCCGCCCCCCCATCCCCTCATCCCTTGGAAGCGTCGTCTTCAGTGACTCATCCAGGATGTGGGCTCCTCGGTTCCTTAGCTTTCCTCTCACAAGGCGCCTTGCATGCTGGGAATCTCAAGCACAGGAAGGACAGACCAGGTGGACCGTGCGTAGCCTCGGCACTCCACAGCCCAATGGGCGGTTTCCTTCATCTCCGCCTCTACCAAAGCCTTGAGGAATTACTCAGAGGCAAGCCACGGGTGTGGTTGGATTTCATCTACAGTTTTGCATGTGTGTGGTTTGAGTGTCTATGTGTGTGTGAGCGTGCACGCTACATGTTCTCATGTGGATGCACGAATAAGCAGGTGCCTGTTTGTGCGTGTGCGTGTGCGTGTGCGTGTGCGTGTGCGTGTGCGTGTGCGTGTGTGTGTGTGTGTGTGTAAGGAGGCCTGAAGTTTGTCAGAGTCTTTCTCCATTGCTCTCCACTTAGTCTTTTCCTGAACCCAGAGCCCAGCAACTGTGGCTAGGCCAGGCAGCCCTCCCCAGGGGGTGAGGGTGGGGGTGGGATCCCCGGCTCTGCTTCCCAAGTGTTGGTGTCACCAGTGTCACCGTGCATTGCTGGTGTCACCATGCCTGCCTGTACCCCCACGTGGCTTTTGGGGATACAAGCTCCTGTCGTGATGCTTGCTCAGCAAACACTTTCTGTTCCTGAGCCATCTACCCGCTCTGACCCTGAGGAGGGTGCATGGAAGTGCGTGAAGACCCCATGTCCCATTGGCAGACAGCTCTGCGGTTACCGCTCCAGGCCCCACACCCCCGTTCTGTCTCCCAGATTGAGAGAACATGTAATCCTTTTGCCATTTCTGTGAAGAGCTGGGCTCGGCTCCTTGCTGTGGGTGCCGCCCCACATGGAACGGTCAGCCTGGATGGAGGGACACTTCTCAGATCATTCCCGTGGTCACCGAAAGCCCTGCCTTGCTCTATCAATAAGATCCCCCCCACAGCGCCCTCCCTCGAGCCAGGCACGCCGTGTTTGGTGGACACATTGCCGCAGTGGCTTTGCCATTTTCCTGTCCCCGGCTTCCAGCTTGGCCTTGCACTTCAGAGGAGGAGCTGAGAGCTGCAATCCCCCCTTGTGAACAGCGTGCCTGCAGGTGGCCCATCCGGGCGGGAGGGAGACCATTTGGGTCAGGGGCGATGCCGGCTCAGAGTCTGAACCGTTCCATTCCCAGCCAGATGGGTCTCAGCGCAGGCTTTGGTCTCCAGCACTCGTTCAGTGTGAATGACAGACCAGGAAGCACACCGGTTGTTAACTGTCCCTCTTCAGCAAAGCCTTGCCATCGCGTTTTGTCTTTGGGGACTGTCTTAGTCAGGGTTTCTATTCCTGCACAAACATCATGACCAAGAAGCAAGATGGGGAGGAAAGGGTTTATTCAGCTTACACTTCCACACTGCTGTTCATCACCAAAGGAAGTCAGGACTGGAACTTGAGCAGGTCAGGAATCAGGAGCTGATGCAGAGGCCATGGTGGGATGTTTCTTACTGGCTTGCTTCCCCTGGCTTGCTCAGCTTGCTCTCTTATAGAACCCAAGACCACCAGCCCAGGGATGGCTCCACCCATGATGAGCCCTCCCCCTTGGTCACTAATTGAGAAAATGCCCCACAGCTGGATCTCACGGAGGCATTTCCCCAACTGAAGTTCCTTTCTCTGTGATAACTCCAGCCTGTGTCAAGTTGACACACAGAACCAGCCGGTACAGGGATAGATTGGGTTGTGAGTTGCCCAAGATGTAGTGTCCAGGGTGATGTCACACCTTGTCGCTCCACATGGAACCTCCTCTCTGCAGAGCCCTTAAGTATGCAGCCATGGTCCCAGGATGTTTGCCAGCTGAGTGGATGATGGCTCCCCCTGCCTCCCCCCCCCAAAAAAAACCAACCATGGGAACGCAGTGGGGGCCTCAACTGTGGCCTTTCCCGGCAGCCTCCTGCCTTCCCTAGGCATGCAGGGTTGAAAACATTGCTTCGAGTGTGTCACGTGACAAGACAACCCCTCCCCCCAAGTCCCTAAGAAGCTGTTGTAACTCCATATTTATGTATTTATTGATGTTCTTCCAACAGACGTGCGTGCCTTCCTCCTCTGTGCGTGCATGGTGGAGCACACCTTTAACCCTAGCATCTCAATTCTTTTATCAGGCACTAGTAACTACTAATACAAAGCCCACAGCGCCAGTGCTACAGGGATCACTCCAGGAGGGCACACATCTCCATATCTTCTTTTCGATTTTGTTTGTGATGGCGTGCGTGCATGCGTGCGTGCGTGGTGCACAGCCTGCCTTGGGAGTTGGTTCTCTCACAGCGTATGTCCTGGGGGATCAGACTCGGCTCCCCAGAGCTGGCCACAAGTGCCTTTACTGCCGCGCCATCTGGCTGTCACCGTGGTGTGCTTCTTAAGTCAGTCACATTGAGGACTGCAGTTAAGCACCTGCAACTTAGCTCGGGCCTGTTGGGGTCCGTGGCTGGGGCCTCTGCCTCTGGCCTCCCACCGCCAGCAGTGGCTTTGCATCTGTCTGTCCGTCAACCTGCTTGTAGCTCCCTCTGATCTGCTGATTCTGAGTCTTTGCTAAACACGGAATTCGGTTCCTTCTCGTCAGCTTTAGAGATGAGAGTCATAGCCAGGGACTGCCCCAGAGGTCCTTCTGTTGATGTCCCGTGTTTTTAGAAGAGCCCTCTTTGATTTTCTGCTTGGCGGCACCTGAAGGTCTCCTGTGGCACCTGAAGGTCTCCTGCGGCACCTGAAGGTCTCCTGCCTTTGATGGACTCCAGTCCCTCACTGGAGAGCCTCAGGGGCCCACCCGAGAGCATCTTTCTCCTCCGTCCCTCGCTGCTCCGGAGGTGTGTCTGCAGAGAGCGCCTCTGCGTGCACCCCTCCAGTCCCAGCACAACTTTCTGAATCCTGCTTCCCTTGAGGGCACCTTCTCTCCCTGGGAGCCGGTCAGGTGACCCAGAGCCTGTGGCCCTGACCCCTTGGCTGCGCAAACACGTCGTGTCAGATATTGTAGTAAAACTCTCTCTCTCTCTCTCTCTCTCTCTCTCTCTCTCTCTCTCTCTCTCTCTCTCTGTGTGTGTGTGTGTATTTGCATGTACATGTGCGTGCTTGGGTGTGGGCATGAGCCTGAGGTTGGTCTAGAGCCGTCTCCATTGATCGATCCCTTTCCTCCTTGAGCAGGGCTTCTCAAGCTAGCCGGAAGCCCACTGCCCTACATAACGTTACTATTGCACGGTGACCAGGAGAAGCTCGGGAGCAAAGAGGGTTTGCTTAGGTCACACTTCCACGTCACTGTCCTTCTGGGAAGGAGGTCAGGACGGGAACCCAAACCCGGAGGCAGGAGCTGCTGCAGAGGCCTTGGAGGGGTGCTGCCTGCTGGCTTGCTCCCCACGGCTTGCTCAGCTGCTTCCTTATAGACCCCAGACACGAAAGCCCAGGGGTGGCCCCACGTCAGTCACTAATTAAGAAAACACCCTGCAGCCCAGTCTTGTGTCAAGTTGACCTGAAACCAGCCGGCAGCACAGCCGGCCAGCCTGTGTGCTCCCCGATTACACGGGTTCTGGGGCCCCAAACCCCTGCTGCCCGGCCTGTGCAGTGGGCATGCCCTCAGCTCTGCCGTGGTACAGCTGCCGTGGTACAGATGTGCAGTCTGGCCGCTTCCCACTAGGTTTACTCATGGGCATTTTGTTTTCCACGTGGTTGACCCATGTGCCGAATCGTCTTGCTCACACCTGACGGAAGCGCATGTGCATAGTGGTTATTTTCAACAGATGGCCACTCCTCTCTGCAGCTTCTGTCCAACCTTCTCCTAAGTTAGACTCCTAAGTTAGGCTTGGGAGGCGTCGGGTGGGGCAGTCGGTGCTGGGCTCCGTGGTGACGGCTTGTGAGATAGCGGTTTCAAATCAAACTCCCTCATCGGCTTCTTCGAGACTCTTCTGCCCACAGCCCGTCTCGGGTGTGTGTGTGTGTGTGTGTGTATACGCGTGCCCATGCTTGCCTCCTCCTCTGCCCTGCCCTCTTCTCTCCTGCTTCACCTCTTGGAGCAGGAGCAGGCAGGACCGGCTCTCCAGGGAGAGCAGAAGTTGGGACTCAGTGCCACCCATGCTGCTGGTATCTAGGTGTCTGCAGCTGCTGGCTCCGGCTCAGGCTTCATGGGTGGCGGCCCCCACCCGTCCACACCACAGTCACACCTGCAGCCCAGGACAACTGAGGATCTTTTCCTCAGCCCCTGACAGGAGGACAGAAAGGAGCTGACTTTTTTATTTTTTTGCTAGCCCCGTCCAATCATGAGCGTCGTGTCATTCCAGGCTGTGGAACTTTCTTTCGTGCGACTAAAAATAACCGCCGTGCTTAGTTGAACGAGCGGAAAACACCGCCTAATAAATGACCACTGAGAGCTTAAGTGACAGCCCGTCACCAGGTCACACATGGGAGAGCAGATGACTTTAATTACGGGTTTGCAGCCGCCTTTGCCACTGTGAATACGTGTGAGGGGACTTGGCCGGCAGCCACTGCCAAGTTCGCAGTACCCCTCGTTTGCGCCAGGTCATGGCGTGTAATTGATGCTGCCTGGTTGGGGACCCTCTGCTGGAGGGCTGGCAGGGAGGGGTGGTCCGTGCTCCCGCTACCTGTTTCCAGGACTCGTCACTGTGCGTCCTAGTCTGGTGAGCTTGCCTCAGTGGCCCAGAACTCAGGAGTCACAGAGTACACATTTTCTGAGACTGGCCCTGGACTCCGGCTGTCTGAGTCCCTTCGTGCTCTTCTTGGTGGGGTGATCAGTGGGCCTATCCGGGTCTCACGTCTGCCGCTACGTGTGGGCCCTGGGTTAGGGTGCAAAGGTCAGAGCCTTCCCCTCCTGGCTGGGGTCCGAGCAGTGGCCTCCTCACTGGCCCCCACGATGCCCCATGCTTTTTACTGTCTCTTCCCTCAGAGGGATGATGGTCACTTAAGCCAGTCTGCTTTGTGTGCAGAGGATGCCCCGCATTCCTCTCTCTCTCTCTCTCTCTCTCTCTCTCTCTCTCTCTCTCTCTCTCTCTCCCCCTCTCTCCCTCTCTCTCTCCCTCTCTCCCTCCCTCCCTCCCTCCCTCCCTCCGTGTGTGTGTGTGTGTGTGTGTGTGTGTGTGTGTACAGGGTCTGTAGCTGGCCATCCAGCAAGCCCCAGGGATCCCCAAGTCTTACCTCTTTAGAGCTGGAATTGCGAGCATGGGCTACCATACCTGGTGGCAGCTCCTCTACCTCCTCTTCTTCCTCCTCCGCCTCTTCTTTAAACATTGGTTCTAGAGATCAAACTTAGCAAGCCTTGTACTGACGGAGTTTTCTCCCAGTGCAGCCCCCCGCCCACCCCCTGCTTTTTGGTCCTCTTGTCTGTGATCGGTGTGGTGTTTCGGTGTGGTGTTGGGAGCATTCAGAGACAACCCACCATGGCAGTCTGCCTTTCTAGACTGTTCAGCCAGGGGCCTGATGTGGTCTCACGCATCCAGACCTCTGTCCCTCTGGGCTTGCCCGTGTCCCTGGAAGTGGCCTCAGTGGTACCAAGGATGAGCAAGTGTGGGTGACTCCTCCCCCTTCCCCAGGGAGAATGTCACTGTCCCAGCAGATAACGCTCAGAGGTATGGCATGGTGGTCCAGGCAGCAGGAAAGGGTCCTCAGCAAACATCTGAGGAGATAAAGCTCCCGAAGGAACAGGAGATCCGTCTGTCTTCACGATAATCTAGGATAGCCACCAGGGACGGAAAGTGTCAAGCCTCAAGGCTGGTGTCTTCAAGTAGCAGAATTTGCTTTTCCATCCGAGGAAGCCACAGGTTCAGTCAGATCCACCGGGCACAGCAAGGTTTGGCAGGCGTCTTCTGCAAGAGGCTGATCCTTGCTCTTGCGGTCTTGA
>OZ030009.1:3817500-3860000 GCA_964023405.1 Apodemus agrarius | reverse complement strand
TAGCGAGACAGCAGTCAGGACTGCTGGTTTGGGGTTTTCTCTCATGGATACACAGAGCGCACAGCAGGCAGAGTCTCGTTGTGGGAACAAGAGCCCCGTTACGTTGTGGTTCTGATAGGTTGACCCTTGAACTTGGCTGTGGTTTGGTCGAGCAGAGACCTTCCTGTGAGTGTATGGCATCTGCCTGGTGCCCTGGTATACTCACATCTGGCAGTGACCGTGGCCTGGCCACGCCTTGTTTCTAGTCACGTGAGCAGTGTGCCAGGACCTCAGTCAGGGCCAGAGCCCTGCCGCCCTTGCTGGCTCTTGCTGAAGTGTGTGCCATCTGTGTGTCAGGCCCCTCTTCCAGGCCACCCAGGTGTGTGTCCCCCACTTCACGGTCGTGCTGCTGCCTGGGTCTGTGCCTTCAGGGAGCCCTGTCCGCACCTGGGCAGCCCGAGCCTGCTGCCTAGGGCCGTGAGCCATCTCATCTGGTGTGGTCCTTAACCTGCACGTCCGCTGGTCAGCTACCCACGAAGAGTGTCAGGAGGGGACAGTATTGTGTTCTGACTCCCTCACCTCCTATCGCCATGAGGGTGTGGCTTTGGGGCACATGGTGGCAGAGGCTGCGCGTCCCTCCCTTCCTGGTGAGAAGCAGCTGGTAGTTCCTCCCCCAGCCTTCCAGACTGGAGTTCTGGGTTAGCGGGTCCACACAGGCCGCCTTGTTGTGGTCTGACTGTTTCCCATGGGCCCCAGGGGTCCTCACCCTCCTGGCAGCTCCGGGATCTGCCAATCAGGGCTCCCATCCAAAGCAGATGCCTCTTGGTGGGCTGAGTGGTGTCTCTGGACTTCACAAAGACCCGGAACTCGGCGGTAATCTTACTTAAATGAGCGAAGAGGACAAGTTCAGGGTATGAGCTCCACGTCTGGATTTGTAGAGGTGACTTTGTGCAGATGACAGACAGCTGAGAGCCCAGGGTTGCCTACAGCCTCGGCCTGTTGATCTGGTCACTCACTGAGAAAAGGTGGGGGGGACTTATCCAGGAAACAGCAGATTGCCTTTCCGACTCCATGTGTGTTTCTCAGGATGACGTACTCAGACACTGATGAAGATGTGTGCTGGTAACCCTAAGTTGATCATGCACCTCCACCACTCATGTGCGAACATATAAACACACATACATGCACACACACACATATACACAGATACACACATATATGCATATATACATACATACGTATATACATGTAGATCTCTCTCACATTTACACACATAAACACACACATGTGCACATACATATACACACAGATACATGTATGCATATATACATATATACTCACACTTATATACATGTATTTCTCCCTCACATTTACATTTACATGCACACACAAACACACAGATATGCACTCAGACACATGCACACATATACACATACCTGTATATATGTACATCTCCCTCACATTTACACATGCTAACACACATCTGTATACATACATACATATAACAGAGACACATGCACATATGACTGTGTATATGTATGTGTACACATGTGTGTTGGCATACACATATGTATACACATATATGTGTATACATGTGCACATATATACACATACATACTCACACATATATACATGTACTTCTCCCTCACATTTACACATATATACACACATGTACATATACATATACACACAGATACATGCACACATATACACATGCATACACACATATACATGTTTTTTTCTCTCTCTCTCTCACACACACACACACACACACACACACTCCATTATTTTGCAAAGCTTCTCTTCAGCAGCACAGGCACGGCTCTTCAGTTTTCCAGATGCATTTGAGGAGAAGTTGGCCAGTCTCTGAGGTTTACAGATGGGCAGGAAGGTCCCCAAGGAGTGAAGCTTTAGAGCAGCCTCCTGACCTGAGCCATGGGGGGGGTCATAAGACTGGTGGGTGTCAGGAAAGGCTGTGTCCTCCTGCCTCAGCTCCCTCGGGTGGTGACATCACTGGCTTGACGCCCTGTCGGGTAGCCGCTGCTGTGCTGTCTCACGTTCCGTGATTTGTTCCCGTTCCAGGCCAGCTCGTCCACCTCAGCACCCAGCCTGGCATGCATGCACATGGTTCGGTGGGCTGTCTGGAACCCCGACCTGGAAGCTGGCTCAGGGAAGGTGACGCTGCCTCTTCAGGGTGGGGTACAGCACAACCCCTCACGCTGTCTGGTCTATAAGGTGCCTTCTGCTAGCATGAGCTCCGAGGAGGTAAGTACTTCATAGGCGTGGTTCTCACATGCCTGTAGCAAGTAGATTCATGAGTGTGTGTGTGCGTGTGTGCTTGTATGTGTGTATCTGTATGTGTCTATGCTTGTGTGTGTATGTGTGTATCTGTGTATCTGTATGTGTGCTTGTGTGCTTGTGTATGTGTGTACATGCGTATATATGTGCTTGTGTGTGTATATGTGTGACTGCACACACATGTGTGTATATGTGCTTGTGTATGCACGTGTGTATATGTATGTGTTTGTGTGCTTGTGTGCTTGTGTGTGTGCATGCGCATGTGCATATACATGTGCTTGTGTGTGTATATGTGTATGTGTGTGTGTGCATATGTATGTGTATCTGTATGTGTATGTGTGCTTGTGTGCGTGCGCATATGTATGTGCTTGTGTGCTTGTGTATGTGTGTGTGTGAGTGTATGTGTGTGTTTGGACATATATATGTATGTGCTTGTGTGCTTGTGTGTGTATATATGTATGGGTGCACACATGTGCGTGTGTATGTGCTTGTGTGTATATATATATGTGTGTGTATGTATGTATGTGTTTGTGTGCTTGTGTGCTTGTGTGTGTGAGCACTCATGTACGTATGTATGTGCTTGAGTGTGTATATGTGTATGTGTGTATGTGCGTGCATGTGTATGTATGTGGCTGTGTGTATGTGCTTGTATGTGTATATGCTTGTGTGCTTGTGTATGTATGTGTATACATGTGTGTGCATGTATATATGTGCTTCTGTGTGTGGTATGTGGGTGCAGTTACCATGAGAGCACATGTAAAGGCATCAGAGGTTTTCTTGTATCTTTCTCCATCCAATAATTGGACACAGAATCTCCCTGAACGTGGAGCGTGCTGATTGGCCACCCTGGGCCTGTCTCTCCTTGTGTTAGTCAGAGTTTCACTGCTGTGAACAGACACCATGACCAAGGCAACTCTTGTAAAGACAACATTTAATTGGGTCTGGCTTACAGGTTCAGAGGTTTAGTCCATTATCATCAAGATGGGAGCATGGCAGCATCCAGGCAAGCATGGTGCAGGAGGAGCTGAGAGTTCTGCATCTTCATCTGAAGGCTGCTAGCAGAACACTGGCTTCCCGGCAGCTAGGATGAGGGTCTTAAAACCAATGCCTGCAGTGACACACCTACTCCAGCAAGGTCATACCCACTCCAGCAAGGCCACACCTACTCCAACAAGGCCACACCCACCAAGCAAGGCCACACCTCCATCAACAAGGCCATACCTACTCCAACAGGGCCACACCTCCTCCCACAGGGCCACACCCTGTAATGGTGCCACTCCCTGGGCCGAGCAGATACAAACCTTCACACTTCTCCACCCCCAGCGCTGTGACTGCAGCCATGTGCTGCTGCCACACCTAGCTTCCTGTGGGTTATTTACGGCCTGCCCGATGCTTTGGGGACCTGCATCATGGAGCAGCTGATGGGGCAGTTTTCTTGTTATGAGCAATGTCTCTCATTATGGGGTGTCTGTCTCTCTCTTTGTTTCTCTTGGTCTTTGTGTGTTTGTCTCTCTGTTTATCTCTGTGTCTCTGTGCGTCTGTATCTCTATGTCTGTTTGTCTCTCTGTGTCTATCTCTGTGTCTATATCTCTGTCTCTCTGTATATATCTGTGTATGGCTGTCTTTCTTTCTCTCTGTCTTTTTTTTCCTCTCTGTTCTGTCTCCGTCTGTCTGTCTGTCTGTCTGAACTCAGTCCTTTGCCCTTACACAGAGACACTTCGCCCACCTAGTGTAAGTTTATTTGTTTTAAAGCTCCACGGTGGCCAGCGTGTTCTCAGCATTTCACAAGCAAGCCTTTTCTGTGTCCTGTATGCACCCTTGGTGCGAGCTGAGCCCAGGTTAGGCCAGTTTCATCCTGGGTCTCATAACATCCACACATCCTCTGGATGCCTTGCGGGCCCAGGATGCACGTTTGTGGGGAGCTGCTCCTCCGCTTGTGCCCATGTTCAGTGTCTCAGAGGGGGACGTCGTGTGGCTTTTTCCAGGAAAGTGATTGGCGTGAGAACTAGCCAGGGCTTTGGCTTTCGGCCCCGGCTGGGCTTTTGACGCCCCCAGCACTGTGGACCTTGCGGTGCTCCCAGCAGCATGTGGAGCGCAGGCCCCAGCTGACTCTCAGGCGGACAGGGCTGCTTGGCTGTGGCATTCTCTGAGTTCCAACCTGGAAGGCAAGGATGGTCAGGAGAGGCTCAGGAGAGGTCAGGGCGTGCCGCCTTGGCTGCCCTGCCCATCTGTGGTCTTGGAAGTCAAGTGACGCAGGACACCATGGACAGGTGTGGACCTGTGGCTTGGCTCAGGCCCGTGTCTGGGGTTCATCCTTGCCCTCTAGGGTGTGGCAGGGCCCGCTTGCCCTTCCATGTGGTGCCTGTAGTGTGGGCCTCAGCAGAGCGCAGAGCCCTTACCACCCATTTCCCCTCTCTCAGGGAGAGGGGCCGTACCTGCCATTTCACAGTGTCACGTCTGTGCTGACTCTAGCAACAGCTGTTATTTCCAGTGATGTTATTTACGGCCTGCCTGATGCTTTGGGGACCTGCATCATGGAGCAGCTGATGGTGCAGTTTTCTTGTTATGAGCAATGTCTCTCATTATGGGGCCATATTTTGCTGCGTTCCCATATGGTCTGGTTTGAGCCCTTATTATGAAATCACCATCAGAAATCTCAAAGCCATTACCTTCCCCCACCTCTCCCTCCCCCTTTTCTCTCTCTTCCTTTCTCCCCTCCTACCCTGTGTGTCTCTCTCTGCCTCTGTATGGCGCTCTCTCTCTCTCTCTCTCTCTCTCTCTCTCTCTCTCTCTCATTCTGTTTGTATCTCTGTGTCTGTCTCTCTCTTTGTTTCTCTTGCTCTCTGTGTGTTTGTCTCTCTGTGTTTATCTCTGTGTCTCTCTCTGCGTCTGTATCTCTATGTCTGTTTGTCTCTCTGTGTCTATCTCTGTGTCTATATCTCTGTCTGTATGTATCTGTGTATGGCTGTCTTTCTTTCTCTCTGTCTTTTTTTCTCTCTGTTCTGTCTCCGTCTGTCTGTCTGTCTGTCTGTCTGTCTGTCTGTCTGTCTGGTGTAAATGTCTGTCACATTTACAGCTAGTTTTGCTACTTCATCGCCTTTCTCTTTGAGTGTGCAGACTGTACCAGGCACGAGCATCCTGTTTGACCTGCTCTGTGACACACATGTCCATTTCCCATGGAGAACACTGATTCAGTTGTTTCTCTCAGTCCCAGAGATGCTGATGTTTCTGAGGAGTAACATTTGTGTGTGTGTGTGTGTGTGGTGGTGGTGGTAGTGGGGCGCCTGGGGACTGCCCACTGGCTCTGGAGTGTGTTTGGCTGCATCCCCAACATCTGCCACTAGATGTCAGTAGCATCCCCCAGTTGTGGCAGCCAGCATCTACAGACCTTGCTGAAGGCTTTTTAGGCCAGAAGCGCCTGTGGTTGAGGACCAGCACCCTGAGCAGACAGTGTGGATGACAGCAGTGTGCTGTGGTGACACCGGCTCTGTCTCCGCTCCTGCACTGGGAAAGAAAGCACCGTGGCTTCTTTGAGAGTTTCTTCCTGGTGGCTCCAACCCTGGCCAAGTGAGACAGCTGGAATGGAGGTGTGCCCACCTGTCCCCTCTCCCAGCCAGCTCCACAGCCCCCTCCTTGTTCAGCGTGCTCGTGCTCGTGGATACAGAGAGGAAAGCAGAGCGGAAGTGGCAGCTGTCAGTCATGGACAATAGCAATCCTGGAAAGGCTACATTGTTTCTGGGAAGCAGCTCTGCTCTGGGGCGGTGCTGGCCACTGTTATTTCATTGTCCGCTGTGAAGCAAGGGTTTCCCCACTCGCTCTTGTCCCTTTCTTGTCTTGTCTTTTTCATTTGGATGAATATTTCTTTAAAGGGATTTCTATCTGCAGAAGCCAGTACTTCCAGTTCCTAGCTATGATTTACAGTTATTTACCTTTGATGTTGAAATAGTACCTTTCCCGTGCTATTAGTTTACCGGCTGTAGACATCAGGCGCTGACTTCCTGAACTGATGGATGAGCACGTTAGCTATTTTCACACTCCTGTCCTCTTTACACAGCTCTGGGCCTTAGGTAGGATGCGCACAGCCGGAACATTGCAGGCTCCCGGGGAACTGGGCAGCGCTCACAAGGGAGGGGCTTGTAAGCCTGCTCACAGAATCCCAGGTTTATCCTAAGCTGCACGGGTGCGGTTGTGACCTTAAACCGCAGGCCAGGGCGTTTGAGACCTGAGCCGTGTGTGTGGTGGACTCTGTCTAGTCCCAGGGCTGCCCTGGAGGACACTGAGTAAGCCTTGAGAAGGGCACTCACGTGGACACCAGCGCCCACAGGAACTGTGCTCTCAAGCTGGGGCCTGATCCCAGGGGCCTGATTTTTGCTGATATACGGGTGACAGTGCTTTTCCTTCACGGACTGCAAAGCAGCCATAGACACGTAACATGTAATCTTTAAAATGAGGGCAGTATAATCCAAATGAACTTGTGTACCAGTGGCCCAGGTGGTAACAAGTGTATCCAACAGCGACACTGAGGTGGTTCACAGGTTGGTTACCAAGGTTCTTAAAACAGTGAAAATGTCCACACACGTAGGTGCTGACACTGTCATGGAGAGGGGGGAGGGGTGCAGAGAAGAGGCAGGTGGAGATTTTAGAACTGAAAAGAAGCAAGTTAAAATCTTCACAAGATGTGCTCTGCAGCTGGGTGGGCGGCCAGTTTGTCATCCCTCACGTCAGACAGTGGAGCCAGGGCCACCAGAGTGGCAGGAGTTGATTGGTGGCGGCAGCCGAGCCCAGATGTGGAGCGGCAGGCAGTCGGGGCAGCACCCGAACCCAGCGAGTCATCAGAGTTCCCCGAGGCAGGAGAGTGCCCCGTGCAGGAAACACATCTGAGGACATAATAGGACACTCTTGGCAGGAGACACAAACCCAGGTATCAGGAAGTTCAGCAAGGCCCAGAGACACCGGGAGGTGAGCTCAGCCGGACACTGGGAACCTCTGAAAATGAAAAGCGAAGAGATCAGAAATAGAAAACAGGCTCCCTGCCTGCAGAGAAGCGCTGGTGTGGTGTTGCAGGCTGCTCTCCCCAGTGAGGGCAGGTGGGGAAAATGGAAGCTCTCGGAGCCCAGAATTCAGTACCCAGCAAGAGTCACAGGCATTGTCTTTCCCAGGAACTGAAGGAAGGGAATTCTAGAGCGGTGTGGTGTTTTCTCGTGAGCAGCGGTTCTCAACCTTCCCAGCACAGCGCCCCTTTAATACAGTTGCTCATGTGCTGGTGACCCCCAACCATACATTTATTTTCATTGCTACTTCATAACTGTAGTTTTGCCACTGTTATGCATTGTAATATAAATATCCGTATTTTCTAATGGTCTTGGGCCACCCAGGTGAACAGAAGGGGGTGTAACCCACACTTAGGAACTGCTTCTTTAGAGAAGACCGGCATGACGAACAGCTAAAGTGAAGGATGAGTAGGCTTTGCGGGAGGTCGAGGCACAGGCACAAGTTACACTGTATCAAGGCAGAAGTTACCTTGTATCCGGTGAGGTCTTCAAGGATTTTGTAGATTCAGTATGAGACATTGTAATGCCAGGAGCCGGGGTTCTGTGGGAGTCTGAGAGAGTCTGTGGCCCATCCATAGAGGTAACGAGCCCAGCACTGATCAGACCTAGAAGTTGCTAAGTGTTTTTTATTGAACTTATTTAGTTACTTATTTGAGAAAGGGTCTTACTGTGTAACCTGCACTGGCCTCAGACTGGGGATGATCCTCCTCTTAGCTGGGTGACAGGTGTGTATCAGCATCCTGGTAGAATTTATATTTAAAACCTAGAGAAGTCATTAGTAATCAGATACCATATGAATTACAATTCAATTTGTTGTGACCAAAATTCCAGCCATAAAAAAGAGAGGAGAGGCTAGCAGAGGTGGAGGCCGTTAGTCCAGACTTCTCACTCAGGAGAACTGGAGGCAGGAGGAGCTGGCCACGGTTACAGATGGACGTGATCTTCAAAGATGGCTCCCAGGGGCCCATAGCCATTAGCCAGCCAGGCCCCGCCCGAAAAAGGTCCACAGGCTTTCGGATAGCTCTAAACATGAGCCCATGGCAAACATCTCAGATTCAAACCATAACAGTCTAAACCCAGCAGACAGGCAGATAAAATGGAACGATCCTAAAGAAGACAGGAAATCTGAACAAAACCCAAGGAATAAAGGAGTAAATCGTGTCTCAGCCCTGTGAAGTGAGAGGCTTCTACACAGCACGGAAACAGGGTCTCCCTCCCACGGGCTGTGAGGGCCACGGCTCGAATGTATCGATGCAGCTTTGAGAGTGAAGGAATGGGGGAATTCCACGCAATCACTGACTTAAAAAACTCCACCATGTTCCTACAAGCCAAAATAGATCTCAAAACGGAGGGGATCCTAGCTCAGAAAAAAATCTTAGAGGTTTCTTGATTTTTAGATTTGCGCATGGGTGTTTCGCCTGCACGTATTTCTGTGAACCATGAGCCTGCGGTGCAAGGAGCCCAGAAGAGGGTGTTGGATCCCTAGGAACTGGAATTACAGGTGGTTGGGAGCCACCATGTGGGTGCTGGGACCTGAACCCAGGTCCGCTGCAAGAGCAGCTAGTGCTTTTAATGGCCGAGCCCCCATCGCTCTGAATATTTTTATTTTACAAAACATATTTTTATTTTACAAAACATAGTGTCTACAGAGTAATCCCAGAGAAATGAGAGCGGGTTCACACAGCAATCTGCCCACCGCCGTTTGTGGCAGCTCTGTGTTCAGTCAGCAGACTGGCCACTGCCCACGTGTTCCCAGTGAATGGATGGGCACACACATGTGTTAACACATGACCGGGCACACCCCTGTGACAGGACATGACTCGGTCATGAAAGCCTTGGACTGTTATATAGTCCACAGTGTGGGTAACCCCATGGGCACTGTGGAGAGTGAGCGACCGAGAGCGCCTCTCAAGCCCGTGTGATTGTGTCACGTGATTTACATGACACTCTCAAGAAGACCAGCCTAGTTCTGGAGAAGCAGTCAGTGGCTGCTTGGACCAGCCGAGGGATGGGTTAAAACCCATAGGACTGTAGTCATGCAAGTAAGTCAATATTACGTGTTAATTAAAAAGCATACACATTATGGCTTATTAAATACCTTAACTATACTTCTGCTTGGGTAAATGTCATTCCCTGATAATATGCTCTCCTGGGATTTTAATGCCACAACTAATTTTCTTCTCAGAAAATTACTTGTTTATGATCCAAGAGCACGTGGCTTCCAGAATGCTTGCCGTCTGGCTGAAACTTTTCTTGAGGGGGACCTGGGCTGGCACTTGTGCTGGTGGTTCTCTGCCGGAAGTGCCAGCGAGGGACGCCATTATCACCCTCCCCTTCAATCGCAGGTGAAGCAGGTGGAGTCCGGAACCATCCAGTTCCAGTTCTCACTGAGCTCAGATGCCTCCACAGAGCAAACCAACGGCCCCAGGGCAGGGCGGCGCTCCTCCAGGAAGATGCCGGCATCCCCTTCAGGTGAGTTCCAGAGAGCTGACTCCCACCCACAGCTTGCGCGCCCCTTCACCAGCCCTGCAGGGTAATTGCCGAAGGTTTCTCTATTGAATCAACGCTCTGGTTTCCCTTAAGATGATGACGTGGCACCGTGGGACTGGGCAGTGTGGCAGTGTGACAGTGTGACAGTGTGGCAGTGTGGCAGTGGGACAGTGTGACAGTGTGGCAGTGGGACAGTGTGACAGTGTGGCAGTGGCACAGTGTGGCAGTGTGACAGTGTGGCAGTGGCACAGTGTGGCAGTGGCACAGTGGGACAGTGTGACAGTGGCACAGTGTGGCAGTGTGACAGTGTGACAGTGTGGCAGTGTGGCAGTGTGACAGTGTGACAGTGTGGCAGTGGGACTGTGGCAGTGTGACAGTGTGACAGTGTGGCAGTGTGACAGTGTGGCAGTGTGACAGTGGGACAGTGTGACAGTGGGACAGTGTGGCAGTGTGACAGTGTGGCAGTGTGGCAGTGGGACAGTGGGACAATGTGGCAATGTGACAGTGTGGCAGTGTGACAGTGTGGCAGTGGGACAGTGGGACAGTGTGACAGTGTGGCAGTGTGACTGTGGCAGTGTGGCAATGTGGCAGTGTGACAGTGTGGCAGTGTGACAGTGTGGCAGTAGGACAGTGGGACAATGTGGCAGTGTGACAGTGTGGCAGTGTGACAGTGGGACAGTGGGACAGTGGGACAATGTGGCAGTGGGACAATGTGACAGTGTGGCAGTGTGACAGTGTGGCAGTGTGACAGTGTGGCAGTGTGACAGTGTGGCAGTGTGACTGTGACAGTGTGGCAATGTGACAGTGTGACAGTGTGGCATGTGGCAGTGGGACAGTGGCAGTGGGACAGTGTGACAGTGTGGCAGTGGGACAGTGTGGCAGTGGGACAGTGTGACAGTGTGGCAGTGGGACAATGTGACAGTGTGGCTGTGTGGCAGTGTGACAGTGTGACAGTGTGACGGTGTGCGCTCTGGCTCTTCGCCACTCAGCCTCCAGCCACACACTGGTCCAGATTCCCAACAGCTCCCTCCGAAGCGAGTGTGTGTCTGTTGGCGGAGACTAGCTTCACGGGGCAGTTCACAGGGGCACCCTGGCAGCATGGGGCCTGGGTGTCACGGGCCGCGGCTGGAAGTGCTGCTGCACGGTCGTCTTGGCATCCTAATTCACCTTGTGGCACCTGGGACTTTCGGTGTGTGATTTGGGGATGTCCCTCCAGCCAGTGGCCCCCAACAGGGATCAGGGCTTGCCTGTGACGCCACAGATATATGGGCTGAAGAGCTCGAATGGCCCAGCATCTTCTGTGTGATCCGGACCTGTGGCGAAGCCAGGGTGGAGGGCAGAAAGGCTGCACAGCAAGGCCCACAGGTGGGCTTGGAGCTGTGGCCTGGGTTTCTGGAGCAGACCTGTCTCCTGCTTACAGAGGGTGGTAGGGGCCCTGGACACTGGTAGTCTTGCTCTCCGTGACTGAACCAAATGGACAGATGGGGAATGAGCAGCTCATGAACCCATGGAGAACAGCATTGCTGTTCCCCCTCTCTGTGCTCCCTTGTTCCTGCTGTGCTCCCACCGTCCTGTTGTTCTCCCCTCTTCCAGCTATGCTCCCTTCCTCCCACTGTGCTCCCCCTTTTCAGCTGTGCTCCCTTGTTTCTGCTGTGCTCCCACCATCCTGTTGTGCTCCCTGTTCCAGCTATGCTCCCTTCCTCCCACCATGCTCCCTTCCTCCCACTGTGCTCCTACCCTTCCGCTGTGCTCCACCTTCCTGCTCTGCTCCCACCCTCTTGCTGTGCTCCCACCAACCTGCTGTGCTCCCCTCCTGCTCTGCTCCCACCCTTGCTGTGCTCCCACCATCCTGCTGTGCTCCCCTCCTGCTGTGCTCCTACCCTCCTGCTGTGCTTTCCTCCAGCCGTGCTCCCTTACTACTGTGCTCCCCTCACTCCTGCCGTGCTCCCATGATTCCTGACGCAGGAGATGACAGATGGCTGTGGATGGCATGCTGCCCCTCCCTAGCATCCCCCCCCCCAGCCTCTGATAACCTGGGCAGTTTCTATCCCAGTTCGGTTCCCAGGTCCCGGCACAGGATACTCTGTGTTTCGAGGTTCCGGTGTGCAGAGCCTGGTCCTCTTGACTGTAATTTTTTCATTGATGGACCAGCAGCCCACTGACCCTTTTGACATACAGCCAGGCACGCAGACTGCTGTTTTCCTGGTCAGCGGGATTCTCTGAAATGCCTGGAGCAGGTTCCAAAACCTAGCCGTCTGGTGACGGGCCACACTGAGGGCCCCCCCTGAGGGCTCCCCTGAGGGCTCCCCCTCTGCAGAGCCTTGAGGTTCCTCGCTGTTTGGAGTATGTGCTCGGCAGACCCGTTCAGGGTTGTTCGTGTACATCAACAGATCCATCTTATATAAATGGGGTCCGGTGTGCAACATCCCCTGTGCTTGGGGCGCTGCCGTAAGGTCTGAGGGGTCCCTTGGGGGCTGGGGTGGGGGTGGGGTGGCTTCCACTTTGTTAGAGTCGCTCCAGAGTAAATCCTTATTTTATGTGCAATTCAGCTTTACAAACTTTAACGTTTTTGTTGGCCAAACTGGAATTCTCAGTCATTTTCCTGGTTTGTGTCAGATACACAGCTGCAGCGCGGGATGGGGTGGGACTTTCCGAGTGTGTCTGTAGCGAGCCCTCTTGGGATCAGGGCTGTGGGCTCGCCCATCTCTATGCTGAGACTAGCTGAAATGTCTTCTCTCCGTGTTCTCATGCTGCTTAGAACTATGAAGCACTGTGGTTAACGGTGCCCCCCCACCCCACCCCCCGTCCCGTGTGTGGCCAGAGGAGTGCAGGACACCCCAGCCCTGCGACTTTGTTCCCGTCAGCCCCTCATAACCCGTGCAGCTCTGACCCACCGCCTTTTGTGGGAACTTGGCCGTGTTCCCTTCTCTTTGTGTGTCTGATGAGCTCTGGCTGGGTTACGGATATCTGGAATTCTCCCTTGTTGGGAAAAGGCCGTTTGCGAGTCTAACCTGTGTTCTGAGGACAGTTGCATTGTCTGCGTCTCGCTCTTCACCCATACTGGGCGGGTCTTGGTCAGGGACTTCCCACCCAGATGGCCACACTCCTCGCAAGCCTGGCCTTTGCTCCCCAAATGAGACTTGAGGTTGGCTTGTGACCCTCACCGACTCCCCTTCTTCCTGCCAGTCCTCCCTGCTGTGTCTGTCAGCTTCCTGGTGGGTCCCGTGTTGGAGGTGGAAGGCGCCCCGCCTTCCAGAGCCGTGTCCCCCACTGGGTCGCTGCTCTGCCCCTTGGACGCAGGCTTGGTTCTCCCTCATCACGTCTGTCCGCCGTGCGACTGGGTCTCCTCTCTTTCTCACCTGTAACTTCCTGGACAGGCGGCACTTGGTGGCCACTCAGGAACTCGGCCCTTGTTGGCTGGCGCTCACGGTCTCCAGTCATCGTCTCCTCCCCCTCCTCCCCACATCCTCCTCTCCCCTCTTCTACCCCCCTCCCTCCTTTCTCTTTCAAGTGGGTGGAGGATAGTCCACCTGGAGAAGTCCTCGCTACCTCTCCCAGGTTTCAGGGTTGCCAGGATGACCCTCCTCTTTAGCCCTGCCCTTTGCCAAAACCCACCTCTCACCAGCCCCTCCCTTTGCTATTGGCAGGGACCGTGCAGGCCCCCCCCGCCCCCCCTCCTGGAGTCTTCTCCTGTGCGGCTTGCTCTGTTGGGCCAAGCCCCACCTTGAGATTTCTGCCTAGAGTGCATTGTATCCACACAGTGTTTATCTATTTATTTATTTTTAAGTATAAACTAATTTTTTTAATTAAAAAAAAATCCTGTAGAGGGGAAGTCAAGGCAGTTTGGGAAGAACGAAGCCTAAGTGATATTTCGGTTTACAGATTTACCAATAAAGTTACAGGCCTAAGAACGGCGCAGCATCCATGGGGATACTGTTGTGCGGACAGGAAGTATGGAGCCTGTTTCCTGTTGCTCCTGCAGCAACTTGACGCACACATGGGGTTAAAGCAGTGCGCTCTTATCCTGCGGCTCTGGAAGTCACTTCCACAGTGGGCTCAGTAGGCCTGCATGCCTTTCACAGGCCGTGGGGAGAACCCATTTCCTCTCCTTTCCCTAACATCTGGTGGCCGCTCGTCCCCTCCTCCCTCCTCCCTCCTCCCTCCTCCCTCCTCTCTCCTCTCTCTTCCCTCCTCCCTTCTCTCTCCTCTCTCTTCCCTCCTCCCTCCTCCCTTCACCCTCCTCCCTCCTCCCCGCATCCTAGCAGCTGGGCTGGCTGGCAAGTGACTCTTCATAGTCTGGGCCAGGGCGACCAGCCACTAGATGGCGCTGCATACTTATTTCTATAGAAAAACAAAACAAAACAAAACAAAACAAAACAAAACAAAACAAAACAAAACGCAAAAGCATCTCTGTCTCTGTCTCTGTCTCTGTATCTCTCTTTCTCTCTCACACACACCAGATGGATTCAAGAATAAAGCTTTAGAAACTAGGGAAATGGAGATGATTCAGATACCCTCGGCACCTTCACAGGGCACGGAGCCCAGCGTGGCTCCTGCTATGTTAGATTTTATTTTATTTTCTGAAACAGGGTTTCTCTGTATAGCCCTGGAACTTGCTTTGTAGACCAGGCTAACCGCAAACTCACAGAGATGCATCTGCCTCTGCCTCCCAAGTGCTGGGATTAAAGGCGTGTGCCACCACGTCCAGAGGCCGTGGCTCCTCTCGACTGTAATTTACTTTAGATTTTATTTTTATTTCTAAGTACATCCGTTCACTGCCAGTGGTAGCCAGCAGAACGTGTTGGATCGCCGAGAGCTAGAGTTACGGCAGTCGGGAGCTGGGAAATAAACTGGGTCCTCTGCAAGAGCAGTACGGGCTCTCCACTGCTGAGCCGTCTCTCCACTGCCTGAGCCGTCTCTCCACTGCCTGCCCCCCAATTTGGATTGTGCCTGTGGAGCTGGGAATGTATCTTAGTGGCAGAGCACTTGGGGTCCCTGAATTCAATTCTCAGCCCAAGTAAACAACAAAGGTTTGTCCCTAGCCAGAGGGTGTCAGGTCTTCTACCACAGCGCTCTCTGCTGGGTTCTTCCCTTGACGCGGGATCTCTCTCTGGACCTGCAGCCTGTCTCCATCCTCCACAGCACTGGGATACAGGCACATGGGTGCTGGGATTTGAACTCAGATCTCCATGTTTGAGCAGCAAGTGCTCTTCCCCAGGGAGCCGCCTTGGCAGCCCCGAGACCTCCCAGCAGTCAAGCATTTAAAAGAACACCCCGCCCCCCAGCTAAGGGAATGGATAAATAAACCATTTAATGGTTTCTCCAGGTAAATGAAAGAAAGATAAAAGAAGGAATCTCATTGGCTGGTGTGTTAGAAAGAAAGATAAACTCTCATTGGCTGAGGTGATAGAAAGGCCAGAGGCAGCACTGATGTTAACCGTGCAGTGTCCCCTGAGACCCGGTCCGGTCCGTCCTCCCGTCTGTCTGTCCTCCGGCTCTCCCCTGTGCTCTCTCCCTTCCTGTCAGCTCTGTTTCCCGCAGAACTGGCTTTTTGCCAGCCGTTTGTGTGAGCTCTGAGCCCCGGCCCTCCAGGGTAACCCTTGGGCTTAGGGATTCCAACAGAGCACGTGTCACTCTGTTCCAGGAGAGCTTGGAGGTGGTGATCTTGCTGTGTTACCCCTATTTGTGAACATTGTGGTGACAGGAGCTGGGGAGAGGTAGGGATGGGTGTTGCTGGGGACAAGGGGCTAGAGACAGGGTCACACACACACTCTGGGTATGCACTGAGGGGTGCAGGGTGGCTCCCCGTGGGACAGTCCTCAGAGAGGGCTGGGTCTCAGGGAGAACAAGTTGTTCATATGAGTTCCCACCCTCTCTGCCCAGCTTCTCTCTCTGTGGGAGCCACACACGGGCACCCCGGTCTGTCCCCGGGTTCCTCCGGCTGCTTCTTGGGAAAACCTCTGCTTTCCCCATTTGAGAAGTAGAGTAGCCATCCGCCTTGGCCTGCCTTCGGTAGCCCCCGTGTGTGTGTGGACGCGGCTAGAGAAGGCCTGCCCGTAAGGACCCGGTGGGCTGGGGCTGGCTGGAGGGACAGCAGGAAGTCAGAGCCCCCCCCTGCCCAGCCCCGCCCCCAGCACCTCTTCTCAGCGCAGAGCTCTCCCAGGTGAGCCGGCGGGGGCGGGGGGGGGGTGTTTTCCTCTGGGACACATGACAGGGATTTGAGTTCCTGTCGTCCTGCGCACACTCCTAGGTCTTTACCGAAAGATTCACTGTCTGTCTCTCTGCAGAGAGGTGTCTGTTTGGTTCTTGTGGACATCAGATGGCTCTGTACTATAGTAGCGCCTCAGTGGCAGTGACTGGGACCTGATTTTGTTTGGCTCATTTACTTTGGATTCATGGCTGCACTCACGTCACGTTAATACAGTCACTCTGCCTTGCCCCAGGCTGAAAAGTCATTGCCTCCCAAGACCCCAGTAAAAGAGACATAACTATCCACTAGCGTCTAACCTGCGAGGGGGACTTTGCAGGCCTCGGTGCCTGTCAGCTCACACGGCTCCTCTGGAAAGCTCAATGCTGTGTGGCTGTCACCGTAAGTGAGGTATTCTGGCGTTCCTGTACAGAAGATCATCCTTTTTATTTTTCCTGTAAGGTTGACAGAGAGGCGAGAGGTCTGTTCATCACTGACAGTGGGAGAGCAAACCCCGAGCCACTAGAGGGCGCACAGGTCGCACGTTTGATTAGTCTTGGAGTTTCCTTGACCCATATTTTGCTTTTGAGTGTTCTGATGGCGGTGGCCTTTTGGACTGTTTGCTCAGAGGATCTGAAAACACTCCCGTCACAGGAGTCATGGCAAACGCGCACTGCCATGTGTCCCGGGACACGTGCGCTTAGATCCCGGCAGCTGCTGCTGGGCCTGTAGCTCCTCTGGTGGACAGCAGCAGCCATCCTTGTGTCGGGGGAGCCTGGCCGCCCCAGAGAAGTCGGGGGAGGGTTCTGGCCACTTTGGACACAGCAGTAGAATCTCTGTGCCCGCAGAGGGTGTGGCGAGCGGGGCCTCTGTTAGCAAACAGAGCTGAGCTGACCCTCAGAGCCCCGAGGGCACCTGGCTTTACCCTCCCCCAAGGGCCGCAGCCTGAGTTCCGTCAGGCGGAGGCCCATGCCCGCCCCATCACCAAGCTCTCCCTTTATCTCTCAGCTTCCCATTTTCCCAAGCCTCAGAAAGGGCGTCTTAGCCTCAGAGAGCGAGGAATGAAGGCCTTTCAGATGGGTTTGCCTTGTGTGTCCCCAGAGCCCGCTAGTCCTGACGCATCCTTTGTCCCCACAGTCTGGTGACAGGGCGCCTCTGTCGCTACCCTTCTTTAGGTTTAGTGACGATCTCATTAGGGCCCAGGCCCTTTCCTCCTCTCCCTCTCCGTGATGGGCCGCACTGTCCTCGTCTCTGCCTCCACCCTTCTCCAGGTGCTGCTTGTTGCTAGGCAACTCCTAGTCCTTCCCGTGCAGCCCTCTAGGGAAGGCAGTTCGTGCCTGGCATGGGGTTGGGCTTGGGGACCCAAGCTGCCGAGGCTATCAGCAGGAAGATGTCATGGCAACCCACCCTCCTCCTCAGAATGAACAGGCCCCACGCCCGGCCTCTGCAGGTTCTGTGTATGGAGGATTCCAGTGCTACCAGTCCTGGGACGGTGGTGGAGGTCCTGCCCCTCGTCAGCTGGTTCCCTGCATTGGCATCTTTCGGTGGCCCTTGTGAAAGTATAAGGGTGACAAGTGGGACCTGTGAATCAGAGGGCTGGGAAAGTATAAGGCAGGGGAAGGTCACTGCCTGTCCTGTCTGCTCTCTGTCACATGGCACGGACCGGGTGACATACATGGAGGACAAATGGCCATCCCTTGGCTCCCGAGGTGATGTGATGGGTCCAGGTCCCACTCTCCGGAGCCGCTACACGCCTAAAGGTAACGGCGGATGTCAGTGGTTGCTGGGAGATGCTGCCTCGTGCCCCAGTCCCCGTCCTCTGGTGGGCACCGTGACAGCATAGCGTGCACTGACTGTCACCGGGGACCATCCAGCTGTGATTGTGGATGGAGAATGCTCCTCTGTCCTGTTGGTGACAGTGTCCAACATGCGTGGCCAGGCCAAAACATGCCGAGGGCTGCCCAGGGCTGGAGGGAGGCCGCTCACTGTGTCCCCGAGAAGCCTCACCTTGTGGTCACACTGCGGCCTTTCTCCACAGCGTGCACAGAAGGCAGGGGCCACAGGCCTGGGGTCTTCGAGTGACCCAGAGGGACCTGGGACAGCTCAGATTGGGGTCAGAATGGCCCTCGGGGACCCCCGCCTAGCCAGGTGGAGGACACTGTGGCTTCTCGATGCCAAACCGACAGAGAGCTGGGGTGGGCAGTGGGCAGTCGGCCAACAGCAGTTCTTGGCACGCGGAACCTGGTGGGGAGCACAGGCGTCAGGACAGTGAGAGCCCAGCAGGCTCCTGCTGAGGGAGACCAGGGCTGCTTCCCTAGTTCCTGGCATCTGACCAGCAGCCTCTGCTGGTGTCTGGAGACCCCTTGGCTCAGTCTCCTCCCTCTGTACCCTGCGAGCTCGTGTGCAGCTGAGTTGCACTGGCCACGCGGCTACCCAGGCTCCTCTGACTCGAGAGAAACCGCGCGCTGAGTCCGCACGCTCCCCTCTGCGGACAAGGCCACTGCTCAAACCCAGAGGTCCAGGCACAGCCAAATGCTACCCCGGCCCCAGGCATGGAGGCCAGCGTCCAAGGGCGCGTTCTGTGGAGAAGCAGCGGCAGTCAGAAGCTGCCGGCCGCCCAAGGAGCCCCGAGAGCAGGCCGTGCTGATTGCTGTCATTGCTTCTGCAGAAGGGCTTTGTGGCTGCGGCAGGGCCACCGTGGTAGATCTGACGAGTAGCACCTAGCTATAATTAAAGCCTTATACATCCGGTGGTCACGTGGGAACTCTCGGCAGCAGGTGGGCACAGCAGTGGGTTGTGCCCTGCAGGTCTCTCTGTTCAGGGAGCAGGGAGCCCGCAGCAAGCCAGCCAGCCGTGCACGGTGGCTCCCCTTCCTGGCCCCTCAGTACATGATATAGAACTGTGCCATGTGTCCGGTCACCGGCTCTTCTCACTGCAAACCCAGCATGCGGCCCTGGCGTGCTCGGCACTCCAGCAACCTCTTTGCCCCAGGGGTGCCTTGCTGTGTAAGGTCATGGTTGTATCCGCTCAGGGACGCATGGTGTGCACGTGGACATTCTGCAGGCAGACGTGGGCACATCAGTTTATTGTCCTGGGTCCTGTGTTACCCGGGTTTTCCTTCCCAGTTGTGTGCCGTAGCAGAAGGGGGTCTTCCCACCAGGCATGCCCTCCCTGTGGGGCCATGGTGTACCCCAAGGAGGGATGAACCGCTAAGAGGGAAAGATTGGAAAATGAGCCTCTCTGGGTCCGGATGTGTTTCTTCCCAACCCGCCTTTCTCTCGGGGTGTGGGTTGGGCTCTCCCAGCCTGGGCTCACAGCAGGTGTCATAAGAGGGCTGCCAGAGCCTTTTAAAGCTGTTTTAACTCTCTCAGAAGGTAAAATTGCATGGTAAGTCACAATATAAAGAATTACCTGAAGAAACATTCCATACAATACCCAAATTTGAGCCTGTGGGGGGAGAAGCAGTAATGGGCCCCGGTAGCGTTGTCTCCAGCCCCCCGCCCCGCCCCCCCCAGCCTTCCCTCACCCAGAGGATGCACGGCTTGAGCCTGAGTGCTGGCCTCTCCCAGCTGAGGGTAATGGAGCCATCTCCTGCAATTTTTCCTCTTTACTAAAATCAGCCTGCAGAGTTTTCCAAGTCCCCCATTAGGGTGGAACAAAGCGGGGCTTTTCTGTTTCATCTTGAGGCTGTTTTAGGTAAAGGAGAGAGCTTCAGGAGGTGGTCTGGGGACCTAGGCCAGGCACCCTGTGGCTGTCCATCACCGGGTGGCAGCGCTCACCCTCCAGAGAGTGGAGACCCTCCTCCTTCTGAGTCCCGCAAAGCAGCCGGTGTGGTTTCCCGCACAGGAGTGTCTGGGTCCCTGGGAACCCTGGCGGTTAGCATGTTAGAGAGGGGGCGGGCAGGCAAGCCGACACTTCCCAGGCGACTGGGCAGTACCTAGAGCCTTCTCGAGAGCGGTACCAGCCAGGCTGGGCAGTTGGGTTTCCCAAGGCAGAAGTCCTTCTGGGCTGGTTCCCACTTCCATTCCTGGAACTCCCTGCCACCTTGCCCCCGTCAGGCCTCACAAGGCCTCAGCCAGATCCTGGCGAGTGCAGCATCTCGGGGGTGGGCGGGGGACCCTCTGGACAACAGCCATAAGGGGCCGGGCCATGATGGCCGAGGCGGTGCAGGGCTTGAGCAGTGTGCTCTGTGTGTCCCCTCTGTGGCAGGTACTCTGGCTTTGGTTTTGCGTTGTTGCTACTCAGAGTGCAGCAGGGGGCTGCTGGGCATTCTCCACGCACGTGGTACAGGGCCAGGCACACTGGGCTGCTTTGCCCAGGGGACTGTGGGAAGTGTGAGAGATTCACTCATGGCAGTTGTGGGCGATGTGGAGACTGGCCCAGGGGAGGAAGAGAGCGCTTCGTGAGTGCCTCTTGGTCCCCTGAGTGTCAGACAAGGCCCTGGGGAGAGGGCACGATTTTTCCGGAAATCAAAGTCTACCGGGGACAAGGTTCTCTAGAAGTGGCCGTTGTGTCATCACTGGGGACTGTAGCGATCTAGGCAGGGACTGGACATGAAGCCGGAGATGGCAGTTGTGACCCTAGGGACAGCTGTCTGGCCACCCCGCAGGGAAATGCCAGGTTCATAGAGCATTCTGGCCACACCATAGACTCTGTGGGGCAGACAGAGGTGACCCTCCCTGTCAGACGGGCTGGGGTCTCCTTGAGGCTGACCCGTATCTGTAGGTGGTGTGACGTGGAGCTGAAGGCATGTGTGAGGTGGCTGCAGGGTAACATGGCCCTGAGGACCTGCACAGACCAGTCCCAGCCTCAGCCCTGGCGTCACTGCTGTGCAGGACAGGACAGGGGGTGCAGGTGGTCCCTTGTCACCCAGGCTCCCTGGGGGAGCTTGTCACCCTGCAGAGGTGCCCCTGGGTACTGGACCCTGCACTGGTGGCCTCTGAAGGGTCACAGATGCTCTCAGCCCCCTGCTCTGGGGAACTTGGCGGAGGGTTGGCCTTGACTTCCGAGTAGATGTCCCAAAGGCGCATCTGTACCGTGAATGAAGGGGGTGGGGTGGGGGTGGGGACCTGGGGGATTGGCTGTGCTCAGAAGGTTGGCTTGGGACCCGGAGCCAGGGCCCGGCCTCGGCACCATTATGCTAGGAGCAGGCAGAGGCCAGGCAAGGTGAGGGATCAGAGCAAGGGGTCAGGGGTCACAGTGAGTTGAGGGGTCAGAGTAAGGGGTGAAGGGTCAGAGTGGGGGAAGGGGAGGTGGGGTGGGATCAGCATTGTTTCCAATCCTGTTAAGGATGAGGTAGAGAGACAGTGGGCCGGACTGGACTGGCATCTGGGCCAGGCCGAGGCTGAGGCTGACAGCCCTCGTGTTCTCCCCCCAGGTACACCAGCACCAGCAGCCCGGGATCTTGCTGCAATTCAGGACTCTCCTGTGGGCCCAGGGGTAAGTCCAGGCTCAAGGTGGGCTCTTAGGAATCCCAGGGGTCAGGGAGTTTGGGCCTGAGAAACGACTCTGTCTGCATGCCAGGGCTGGGGGTCTCTTTGGTACCCCCCACCTCCCCAAACCCCTCTCCCACCCCCGCTCTGCCCCGCAGCCTGCTTCACCAGCTGATTTCCAGGTCCGACTGCCAGTCCAGTGGCTTCCTGCCCGGTTAATAATCCTGGACCCTGCTGCCCTCACTTAAAAATGCCACATCCTCCCATGGTGAGGCCTGTCCAGCCAGTGCCACTGACTGCCCGAGACCCTGGAACCTGGCCTTCATCCCTCCCAGAGGGACGCCACTGGCAGGCTGGCGGGCTCTTGTGTTCCCTGGCCCCAGGGTGGCTTTGGCTGCACGATTTCCAGCACTGTCCTGAAAATGACTTTCAGAGAAGCCCTATCCAAGGTGCAGTCTGTGGGCCAATTCCCGCCTCCTGCTGGCCCGGTGGTCTGAAGGGGGCTGAGCAGACCCCAGAGACCCTTCCCAGGCCCTGGGGATACTGCCCGGCGCCCACTGCTCCTGCACTCATCCCACTGGGCCCTCCTTTGTTGGCTGGCTGTCCTTGCAGGGAGCCATCACCCCTCAGAGGTGTGCATCTGAAACAGAGTCCACCTGTGGGACACATGGGCTAGTGCAGCCTGGAGCCCCGCCCCGCCCCGCCCCGCCCCACCCCACCCTGCCTTGATATCAGCATCTCCACCCATAAACACAAACTTTTGTATATGGCTTAGTACACTGAACTGACATGAAATTCTCACGGTAGCCCCGGCCCTCAAGGCCACTGTCACCCTGACTGAGGCAGAGACCACGCTCCAAGGAGCTGGTGGGGAGTCTGTCCCTGGGCTCCTGTCGGCCACCTCCTGTGGGTCATTCACTTTTGGAGGGCCCTGGGTGTGCGAGCGGCCGCTGGCCTGGTGAGTGCTGGCGTTTCTCCCGGCAGCGACCACGGGAGCCGTCCTCCTGCCCCATGGGGTCTGTGCAGGCACGCATGTGCTTCTGTGTGCTGGGGGTTCCCTGAGCTGAGCCGCCTGACGTCTCACACAAGGACTCGCCCTGCAGCTCTCGCTCTCCCAGCTGGCGGCCTCCCCACCGTCTCCGACCCTGCAGAGCTCTTCCAAGGCCCCTCCTCAGCCCCCGGACGGCTCTCAGTCCCCAGAGGGTCCCCAGCTCCAGGCAGTAAGTGTACCCTCCTGCCCCTCCTCACCCCTTCCCGGGAAGGGAGTTTGGTGATTGGTCCTAGGAAGGGAGTTTGGTGATTGGTCGGTTAGGTCGGTCGCAGGGCCCTTGGGGTTCTCTGTGTGATGTGGGCTGAGGGATGGGATGGGAGGGAGGTGACACTGGCCTCGCACCTCAGGCATCTGCCGCCCGCCTGCCCGCCCACGATGCGTCCGAAGTGGGACAGGAAGTGATGCCCTGCAGCAGTGCTTGGCGCTTTGCTGTGTGCCAGTGCCTCCCCTGCGCTGTCTGCTCGTTCCGACTTGTCGTTTGTAAAGTCACAGATGTGGCTGCTCTGTAAAACACAGAGTGGCCGGCTCGCCCCGAGTCACGGATCAAAACAGAACCTTCATAGTTTGTCCCAAGCATTGCACGGTGCGGGCGGTGGTGCTGAGGCTGGCCACCCCGCCGAGGTGCTGAGGCTGGCCACCCCGCCGAGGTGCTGAGGCTGGCCACCCCGCCGAGGTGCTGAGGCTGGCCACCCCGCCGAGGTGCTGAGGCTGGCCACCCCGCCAAAGCCATCAAGGGAGCATACCCTGAGACCTGAGCACCTTTGGGGGAGGCTTCCGTGGCGGGCTCTTGCTGCGCTCACCTGGAGCCCTGGTTTGGTCCAGCAGGAGTCTGTGTTCGAGGGCAGGGTCTCGCACCTGGAAGCCGACCTGAGCCAGCCGCCCCTGGTCCAGGGGACGCCTGCTGTAGAGCACCTACAGGAACTTCCCTTCACTCCTCTCCACGCCCCCATTGTTGTGGGAGCCCAGACCAGGAGGTGAGGCTTGGCCGGGGACCAGGGTGGGGGAGGGCTTGGACCCGTGGGCTTTGATGAGCAGGCGCTGGCACCTCCTGGAATCGGGCTGAGGGGCTCTTGTCTGTGTCAGCTCCAGAAGCCAGCTCTCCAGAGCCGCGATGGTGCTCCTGCAGTCCTCCGGCTTCCCCGAGATCCTCGACGCCAACCAGCAGCCAGTGGAAGCCGTCAGTCCTGCCGATCCCGTGAGGTTCAACCCACAGAAGGAGGAGTCGGACTGTCTCCGGGGGAATGAGATCGTGCTGCAGTTTCTTGCCTTCAGCAGGTAGGCTCAGGAGTCCAGGCCCCAGGCTCCATGGCCTCCTCGCGCCCAAGGTCTGACTTTCAGCATGCTCTGTGTTCAGATTTTGCCAGCTGAGGCAGGACCACCTGTTTTCCCAGTCAATCGACACACGTAGTGTTTGTGTTTGTGGGGTGGTTGGTAATCTGGCACGTGCCATGGTGTGTTTGTGCGGTGGTTGGGTCATCTGTCCCGTGAACATGGTGTATAGCGACTAAGGCAGTAATCAGCTATCTCTGTCTTAAGCATTAGTGCTTTCCTCGTGCGGACCTTAGCCCTGCCATCTGATTTTACGTGTTTCTGACTGGGACCCTCCTTTGCAAATGCCAGAGGCCCTCCCTTGTGCAGTCTTCTGGGCTAATTAAAGCCACCCCATGTGTGCCCAGGTCTCAGATGTCACTGTTGCTGAGAGCAGCAACTCCAGGCAAGAGGCCATGGCACCTCATGTAGCCCCGTCCCATCTCCTGAGAGGACAAAGCAGTCCTCTGTGGTAACTGAGGCAGCCTCTGGGACCACAGTGCCTCCCCCGCCCCTGCGCACGCCACACCCTGGGAGCTCCTCTACCGGTGTCTGACCAATTCCATCTTGTACTCAGAGTGGCCCAGGACTGCCCAGGAGCGCCGTGGCCACAGACCGTGTATTTCACCTTCCAGTTCTACCGTTTCCCACCTGAGACCACGCCACGCCTGCATCTGGTCAAGCTGGATGGGACAGGCAAGGGCGGCTCTGGCTCCCTGTCCCACATCCTCGTCCGCGTAAATAAAGATGGCTCCTTCGATGCTGGTAAGTGCGGAACGAAGGAATCCCGTGCTGAGCCTCGTGGAACTGTTGTCTTATGCTTCCTTTTCTTTTTATTTATATGTCTGTGCGTCTGTGAGTCTGTGTGTCTGTGTATGTGTGTGTGCATCTGTGTATGTGTGTGTACATCTGTGCGTCTGTGTGTCTGTGCGTCTGTGTGCATCTGTGTGTCTGCATCTGTGTCTGTGTGTCTGTGCATCTGTCTGTGTGTCTACCACTCATGTACCAGTGCCCATGGAGGCTGGGAGAGATCCCCAGGGGTTGGAGTCACGGTGGTTGTGAGCGGGTGGGGTGGGGGAGAGCTGAGAATCAAACGTCCTTCCAAGAGCAGCAGGTGCTCCTGCAGAACCAGCTCTTGGTTCCCGTAAATGTGGTTCTCAGGAGCGGCGTGCTGTGTGCAGCTAGCCATCCGTGTGCTCCTGAGAGAATGGAGTGATTGGTGTGTGTGCAAGGCCACGCCCCACGCTGTCCGCTGTGCTCTCTGCCCAGGGCCTCTGGACTCAGCCTCAGATCAGCGCCAATCCCTCTTACAAGCATTTCTTCACACAGTACCTCTGCAACTCTGTTTTCTGATGAGCTTACACTCAGTATTATAATGCCATCTAAGAATTAAAGACAATTTTTAAAAATACCATTGGCTATCCTGCCAACGTTACATTTGCTGCAGATATTCATAGCTTCAAAAGTAACCTGCTCAGAAATCAGTCTCAGGCTGTGAGGTGGCTCAGCGGGTGAAGACACCTTCCACCAAGCCTGAGGACCTGAGTTCATTCCCCGGGACTCGCACGGTGGAAGGAGAGAACCAGTTCCTGCAGTTTGTTCTCTGACGTCTACATGTGCACCGGGGCATGTGTGAATATATGGAAACATGTGCAGACAGACAGATAGACACACACACACACACACACACACACACACACACACTAATTGTAATTAAAGACAGAAACAGATGGAGCCCCCGTTTTATGGTGGGTGTGGCCCTCGCTTGTTGGCAGTGCCGCCTGTGCAGTGCGCGAGCCACACTGTCCTCTGTAGAGCTTCCGAGGCAGCCTAGACTTGTTTTCTGTCTCGTGGCTCACAGGGTGTCCTCTGCTCCCTCCTTTCTGGGGCACTGGGGTGAGGTCTCTGGTTTTTGACGGGAGCTTTTGTGGTGTGACACCTTTGCAGCCTCTTCTCTTGATGGCACTGTGCCCACCGACCGTGCCCAGTGTGCCTGGGCTCCCTTGACGGTTCTGTGCCCACTGCGTGTGCCCACTGCGTGTGGTCACATGCTTCCCTGGAGAGGACGCGGGAGTCCCCATCCGCTTCGGATTCCTCTGCTTGACAAGCAGACGCTCCCATGAGCCGAGCATCTCCCGGGCTGTGAGGAGGCGCGGTTCACCCGGGCCGGGCCGGATGAATGGAGACAGGCTGCTTTGGCATCCTCCGTCTGGGCAGGCAGTGGCTCACCACTCCTGCTGTCGCTGTAAAGTAACGGATTTAAACCGCACAAGGCAGAAACACACCTGACACGTTTTTCCCGTCTTAGCTCATGAGACCACAATGGGGTCTGAATTCCTGCTGTCTCTTGAGGGGCACAGGGGCTGGGAAACCGCACTCGATTCCAGTGCCGGGAGAAGCAGCTTTTGTGACATTGACTGCAGAGCTCAGAGACGGGCTGAGGCGCAGAGATGCAAGAGGATGAAAGGCCATGGCGTGCACGTGTGCACATGTGCATGTGTGTGTGTGTGTGTGTGTGTGTGTAAGTATGTGTGAGTATTGTGAGTGTGAGTGTGTGTGAGTGTGTGTGAATGTGTGTGTGAGTGTGTGTATGAGTGTGTGTGAGTGTGTGATTGAGTGTGAGTGTGAGTGTGTGTGTCAGCATGTAAGGGAAACGAGTCTGAGAGGCACTCAGCCCAATAGGAACATTGCCCTCCGACAGAGGATTCACACATGCCTTTCTGGCAGAAGTAAGGACGGTCTGAGCAGTCTAGAGACGATGTCCTAGAGCTTGTCGGGAATAAGAACAGACAGTGACAGGCGGCTGTGAAGAGGCCGTAGCTTCCGTTAAATTTGTACACTAGCCCGAAAATTCCTAAATCAAACTTCACGAGGCTCTCTGGTGCTAAAGGCGCTAGGTGGGAAACCTGCCACCAACTCCCCGCCCCCAAACTCTCTGAACCGATTTAAAAATTAAGACATATGACTAGTGACGAGTCAGTAAAGGAACCAAGCTAGAATTGGCCAGTTATTTTAAAGGGGACAGCAAATAATGCCACAAGCGAAGACCCAGCAAGACGGAAGGAAGCCGGCGTGCAGGCTGCCACCTGTGCTGGGAGAGAAGAGAGTGTCCCCTGGGAGGCAGAAGCATGGGGTCGGGGCAGGGGACACACGACAAAACATGACACAAGCTAGCAGGAGGTCTCAGCTGCACGGTCACCTTGGGGACCACAGGCACAAGAGGCAAAGCTCCCTGTTTCTTTCCAGAGTCAGAAAGTACAGATCAAAACATCTTCTCTTTATGTTTATTTCTAACAAAGCCGTTATGGGAACGCTCACCCGAGAACCAGCTGTGCCTCTGGCTTCTGCCCCTGCAGCTTGGGCTGCGGTGGTGTAAGGACTCAGCTGTAGTAGCAGCCTGGCGCCCTGTGGCCAAGCACGGCCTTCCTGCTTGCCTGAGCCCTTCTGGACTCTAGCTTCTGCTCCCCCTTCCCTGCAGCAGGCCTGGACAGAGGTGGTCGGGACAGCCCCACCCCTCTCCTCACCGTATGCTACCCGTGTCCTAAGGAGTGGGAGCGTCCAAGCAAGTCACTCGCTGCACACAGTGGCTCCAGGCCAGGGGAGGATGGCACCCGGAAGTTCTTGGTTGTCTCAGATCTTTGGCCTCAACTCTTAAGCTTACAGCCAGCCTGGGACCTGACGCACCTCAAGCCCCGTGAGGAGGCACCTGGCAACGGAGACGCCATGTCCAGCAAAGTTGCCTCTCAGAACTGACAGTGGGGGGATGAGGACATTTCAGAACACAGAAGACACTTCACAGTACAAAGCAGCCCACGCCGACGAGGCTGGCGCTGCACATGACTCTCAGGAACGGGCTGCAGAGAGGAAGAGAGACAGACCCAACTAAGACAGCACAGGAAGAGTCAGTCCCACGTATCAGAGTCCATGCGTCCTGACGGAAAGCCATCAAAGCCCGAGTGTGACTAGAAAGAACCACGCAGAGGAACAGCCAGCAGACAGTAGGAATCAGCAGATTCACTGCATGTAAACGGCCATCGCGAGCAGAAAGGAACAAACCGGGACATGTACACTGCCAGATGTCAGCATAGACAAGGACGCTGCAGCGCCCGACGGAGCAGAGCACACACCATCCCAGAAGAGACACGGGCAGGCGCGCAGGACGGAGCGCCCAGGTAGCCCCACCCAACCGCCGTCAGCTGGTCTCATGACAGGTAACCCCACCCAACCGCCATCAGCTGGTCTCACTTAATAATAACTCACACTACAGTAACTCTGATTAAAAGGTGCAGATAACGAGATCAGAAGGAGAAGTAACACGTACCTGTCCCCGCCTCCAGATACCGCACCTCACCGGCCAAGGCCAGCAGTCAAAGGGTCGACAATGCCAGCCTGTCAAGGCAATAGAAGCCCAAAGGAAGCCCGTGCGGTCAGTCCGACGTCCAACGGAGACATCAAGCCACAACGGAAAGAGAGAAAGCAACGTCCACACGTGAATCAGGGAAACTCAGCAGTTGTCGAGATGCACGCTCCAGACTCTGGGTCTCACCAACACGCATGCTAACGGAGGCGAAAAGTCAGACAGGCGGTAGCAGGCAGCCCCAGGAGCACAGATCCGACAGACAGGTCCTCCAGACTGAGAATTAATAAGCTCCAGGGTTAAAGCATACCCCAGGTGTTTACAGACCTCACACACGGTCTTCCCAGCGGCCTGTGGAACTTAGTGTAGCACTCACCACAGGCTTGGTCCTAAATCAGCTCTGCTGCAGAATAATGGAACCTAGGGGAAAGAGCCAGTCAGGGTATGTGTGTGTGCCATTGGCATGCAGTGCCCGTGGAGGCCAGAAGAGGGCGACAGACCCAGTCACAGGGAGTGGGTGCCGGGAACCAACCCTGGGCCCTCTGCAAGCCGGTGTCCCCGTGTCCTCTGAGCCACCCCCAGCCCCTCTTCTTGCTGTGTTTGATCATTAGTTTCCCCATTTTCTAGGCTCGCCCAATTCATTCTTCTTAGATCTGATTTTGTAGATGTACAGTGGGACGCAGAGCTACGGTTTCTTTCCTCTGATGACTGTATTGTGTCTCATCCACTGATAAGTTGTGCTTTCTAGAAACCCCTCTCCTCCTCTTCCTCCTCCTCCTCCTCCTCCTCCTCCTTGTCCTCTTCTTTCTCCTCCTCCTCCTCTTCCTCCTCCTCCTCCTCCTCCTCCTCCTCCTCCTCCTCCTCCTCCTCCTCCTCCTCCTCGACCTCCTCCTCCTCGTTGTCGTCCTTATTTCTCTTCCTCCTACATGGTGCCTCATGTAGCCAGGCTATCCTTGAACTCATATAGCCCAGGCTGGCCTTGAGCTCCTGCTCCTCCAGTTTCCCCCTCCCCAGTGCTGGGATGACAGGCATGCGCCACCAAGCCGGGCTTTCCAGGAAACCTTGTTCTGTTCCCTCCACAGTCGCTCAGGATTAGGTTGTGAGATTCTTACCATTAAGTTTCTATCACCATCTCTAGTTCGTGGCGTTGTACTCGGAGAGCTGTTGTACCTTCTCCGACTCTGCACGATGCCTGGGGGTTTTCTTCGTCACCATTTCCCGGGTGTCCTCAGATCCTGTCCCGGGAGCGCCGTGCTTGGCGTTTCTCTGTAGGGGCCTGCGGGGTAGGCGGACCCTGGTGTACCGGATCCTCCCTGTGTCATGGGCACTTAGATCTGCCCTTGAATGGAATGTGGGTAACACTTTATGCTGTGCACCCCACGCGCCCCCACGCGCCCCCGCATTTCTGTCTGACTTGGCACCTGAGCGTTCGCAGCTGCTGCAGCTCATTCAGACCTCTGGGGTTCGTCTAGATGGACAGAGTCTCACTTGGTGGAGCTGCGGACACCTGTCCAGGGCAGGAGGCATCTGTGAATCGTGAAGGGACGCTGAGGTTGAGTGAGAGAGAAATGTGTCCGCCAAGGCTTGGGCCGTATGTGGGGCTGGGCGAGGGGGTCACAGAGAGCTACTGGAATAGGCGTGGGGCAGTAGGTGGTGAGGCCTGAGAACTTGGGGACGATCTTACCCAGCCTGGTGGACCCTCTTTGGTGTGGCCGGTGGCACCGCAGCTTCTGAGCTACCGGGGATGACGCAGGGCTCTCGGAGAAGGTCCTTCTATGGCGGTGCCAACGGCAAGGTCATTGGTCTTGACTGGTCCGGGGTGCAGTGGACCGTGTCCGCAGTGCGAAGAAGCGGCCAGCTTGCCACGCATGGCCAGCAGGTGCCACGGCCTGCTGCTCTGGCCCAGTGGCAAATCCTCTACCTTAGCACCGCAGCCACGGGCCCTGTGTGTCCCGTCTCCCTGTGTACCTTACAAGGACTGGCATCTGGCAGGGCACAGCTAGTGACTGCAGAGTGAGGTGGTAGTGACGTCAGAGGGGCCTGGCAGCTGGTGATTGTCATGGTGATGGGGCAGAGAAGCCTCTCAGGTGATGAGAGGAGGAGCCAGCTGTGGACACAAGGGTCCAGCCTGGGACACACTGGAGCTAAGATGTCCCAGGGAGATGGGTGGGCACGTGCCCAGGGGAAGCTGAGGTAGGTGTGGTGGGCTCCTTCTCACACGACTCGGGGCTGTCATTCCATAGAGGTCTTGCTGGGGTGCGTTGGGGGCTGGCGCTGTGGTAAGCCCAGGCTTTGGTATTCGCAGGGCTGCTCCCATGTCTCTGAGAGGCGTGAGGAGCTGGCCAGTCTGTGAGCACGTCCTAAGCTGCGAGATGCCACAATGGGGCATGCCTGTCTTCCGTGGGCCATGCTTGGGTGGGCGGTGCCTCTGTCTGGTCGCCTGTGAGATGCCGCAGTGGGGGCATGCCTGTCGTCCGAGGGCCATGCATGGGTGGGCGGTGCCTCTGTCTGGTCGCCTGTGAGATGCCGCAGTGGGGGCATGCCTGTCGTCCGAGGGCCGGTTTTCCCTCAGCTCCTCTTAGATCTTCTTTCTGCTTTCTCTCTTGCTTTTCGGTCCTGAGAGATGATCTAAGCCAGGCCTCACCACTCTCGCCTGAGCTCCGCCCCAGCCACCCATCTCCCCTTCCCCGTCACTCAGGTCTGGAGCCCAGCACTGTAGCTGTGCCCCGTGTCTCGTCCTATGCCCTGCAGGAAAGGGTGCCATCTGTCTGAGGTCTGTGCACCCCATGCAGCTGAGGGAGCAGAGCAGGTGTCGCGGGGATGCAGGGGAGGAGTGACCCCTGAGGAGCTGCACACACTCTCCTCTCTGGAGGCGAGGGCTCCGCCCATCGCGGCTTCCTGGGTGTCATTGGCACTGTTGCCAGAAGGGGGGGAAACGCTGCTTCGAGCAGAGCATCCCTCAACATCGGGCTGCTCCATGCGTGCGTGCGTGCGCCTTAACTAACGGTGATCTCGCCACTGCCAGCCTTGTCCGTTCAGAATTGATGATGGTGTCTCCTCGGGAAGAAGTCAGAGGCCACAGTGTAGCTCCATGTTAGTCAGCCTGGTGGGGTAGGCGCAGCCTCAGAGAGGCGCCAGGGGCAGGTGTCCTGCACTAGGAGCCCAGCAGGGGCAAGTTCGAAATGTCGTCTTTGAGTGTGTGTGTGCGTGTGCATGTGCATGCATTTGTGTGCACACACATGTGACCCAGCCTTGACAGCACATGCAGACTGGTCTCTTCCTTAAGCCCTGTGTATGGAATAATAAACTCCTTGGCGAGCCTCACGGGACGCTCTCCCCATCTGTCACCCTCTGTTTTACGAGGACGCGGCGGAGTCCCGTGTTCTGGGAACTTGCTGTGCACACTGCGAAGAAGCACAGTCCCCTAACACGACTCCTCCCTTTGTTAACTTGGGCACTTCACGGTGCTCTTGATTAATGTGTTTATTAACTGCCATTGTGACGGAAGCAGAAATTAGTAATCATGACCAGAGCAGAAATATCTCCGCGCGTAAGGATGATAAATGGCTCCAATTACCCGCGGACTCACTCCGGGCTCCTCTGCGCAGGCTCCCCCGGCTTCCAGCTGAGGTACATGGTGGACCCCGGGTTCCTGAAGCCAGGAGAGCAGCACTGGTTCGCCCACTACCTGGCCGCTCAGACGCTGCAGGTCGACGTCTGGGATGGAGACTCCTTGCTCCTCATTGGCTCTGCCGGCGTCCAGATGAAGGTAGCCGCCCCGAGGGACGGGCTCTGCGGCGGTGTGGGACGAGTCACTCTTCAGCTTGTCCCCTAACGCAGGGTCACCGCCCAGTACTGGGCTGTACCCTTGTTCCCCAGTGACAAACAACAGTGTTCTCTGCCCCCTGAGGGGACAGGTCTTCTCCACAGAGGCGCCATGTGTCCTTGGCGAGCGCCGGGCCACGCCCTTCCTGCCTCTTCCAAAGTGATGCAATCTATAGGCTGTCTAAGGGCAGGTGCTGGTCACCTGTCCTCTGAGGTGGCCGGAGCTGGCCCATCAGAGGGAGAGTGACTGGGGTATGGGAAGATTGGCTGGCTGCTGGTGGCAGTCGTGGGTTTCTCTTGCCTTCCCTCTTCCGAGAATCGAACCCAGGACCTTGACCATGCCAGGCAGGCAGTGCTGAGCTCCCTCCAAGCGTCTGACGCGTGTGCTGTGATTTTAGTTAGAATCTTCTGACTGTGCTTTCCCGCCCTCTCCTGCTGACGCTGAGATCCTGCACTCTTTCCTGGTTTTTCCCCCAAGTCTTTCTGTGTTGTAAAGTGAACCCAGGGGATCAGCAGATCACCGTGAAAATCCTGGGCTGGCCTCAGCCCTGTGTAGTCACAGTGGGTGCTGGGGTCTCTCCCAGATCCCAGCCACACTGTCTCCCAGGCTCCCTGCCTTCTCATCGTCCTCAGACGCTGGGCACCGTGGATTCCAGCTGCCACCCCCTGCTTCTGTGTTCGTGATGACCCCGGCCCCTCCCTCGTTCTCATCCGACTCTCTTAACCCATCCAGTCTCCACTGTGCCTCTGCTCCCCACCCTGTCGCTCAGCTCAGCATCCTCGGCTTGGCTGTGCTCTGTGAGGATGTGGCTCCTGGAGTAGGGGTGGTATGTGGATGCTGGAGGCAGGCCCTGCAGTAGGGGGGAGTCAGGAGGGGCGCGAGGGACTTCTTTCACAAGCATGGTGGGGAATTCTGCCCCGCCCCACCCACACACTGTGCACGTGTCTGTATGTGTGTCTCTCTGTGTGTGTCTGTGTGTGTGTGTCTGTGTATGCATGCACACATGCATGATCGTGTACACAGATCTGCACGTGCCTGCAATTACCCTTAGAGGCCAGAAGAGGGCAGTGGCTCCCCTGAGGCTCCAGTTAGAGGCTGCTCTGCTGTGAGCTGCCTGGCAGTGCTGGGAACTGGGCTCCTGGTCTCTGGAATTGCAGCAAAAGCTCTCAGCTGCTGAACTGCCCCTCCGGCTCTCCTACATAAGTTATTAAGTTAAAAAGGCAAAGAGGAATCCAAGTTGGGTTTAAGGACCCCTCGTGTGGCTGGAGCCAGTGGGTCTGCGCTCCTTTCAAGTAAAGAAAACAGTTGGCAGCCGCACTGATAGCCACCAGCGAGCGGTTCTGCCTCTACCCCAATGCTCGCGCCCTTTGCGTTCCCTGATGTCATGTCCCAAGTGGCAGAGCGAGGGCGGCTTCAGATGCTCAGGGCAACTGGGGCCAGCAAGGCCCGCTCCTCCTGATGGGAGCCAGGCCTTCCTCCAGAGACATTCTCTCTGCAGTCAGCCTTCCGCCACTACAGGCGCCCGATTCCTCTTTCTGTTCACATCTCCTTTCCTCCTACAAATTAGAGACGTTCCTGTATTTCTGGGTCGTTCTCTGAAGGCCTCATCCCATTTTCTGGTACCAGGGCTCTTTAAAAAAAAAGGGGGGCCTGGAGAGATGGCTCAGCGGTTAAGAGCACTGACTGCTCTTCCAAAGGTGCTGAGTTCAAATCCCAGCAACCACATGGTGACTCACAGCCATCTGTAAAAGAGATCCGACTCCCTCTTCTGGAGTGTCTGAAGACAGCTATAGTGTACTTAGATATAATAAATAAATAAAAAATTTAAAAAATATTTATTTATTTACTATATGTGAGTACACTGTAGCTATCTTCAGACAGACACACCAGAAGAGGGCATCAGGTCTTGTCACAGATGGTTGTGCGCCACCATGTGGTTGCTGGGATTTGAACTCAGGACCTTAGGTAGAACAGTCAGTGCTCTTAACCGCTGAGCCATCTCTCCAGCTCTGGTACCAGGGCTCTTGAACCACAGATATATGTGCACTTGTGATGGGCTCTCACTCGCCCCTGGGCTGGCAGCCTCCCAAGTGTGGAGCTGCTCAGGTCAGGGCTTACGGAAGCTTCGACCTCGGTCTGGTCCTCTCCTCCTGCCGGGTGGGAGGAGGCTCCAGGGCACATGGCTGATGAGGTCCAAGCCTGGAGCCCGTGATTGCGTCACTGGTCCCCAAGCCTGGCCTGCGCTCAGGCAGAAGCCCGGGATTGACAGCCGGAAAGACAGTTCTCAAGCGAGCCCCGCTGTGCTGCCCCGGGGCCTTTGCGCCAGTCTCGGCTCGCCTGCCTCATCTGGCACAAAGGGCTTCGTGCTGCCTCAGCCTGGGTCCAGAGGTCCCCAGGGGTGCCACACACCCCCGAAACCTGCAGCTCCGTCCTCGTGGGCTCTGCTGTGCACCCTGGCCTGGCTCCCCTCCTGGGCTCATCTTCACTCCGAAGTTCTGCTCAAATCCAGAGAGGGGCTTGGCCAGCCCCGGCCTTATTCTGTTACCCGTGTTTCTTCCCTGCCAGGCCCTTGCTTCGTGCACCACAGTGCCACCCAGTGTTCATTCCGGGCTCAGGCTGGCTGCACGCAGTTAAAGCTGGTGCTTCTGAGAAGCTGGCCTCTTGCCTCTGTCCTTCACGGACCTGACTTTCTCTGCTTCCAGGGCCTCTCTGGGTGGGTCGGGAGCCGCCCTGCCCTAACCCTCAACAGACTGTTGGAGGTGCCCGTGTTTAGACCCCCGCTGCTCAGCACTGCCTGTCTTCCCCCTGCAGCACCTCCTCCGCCAAGGGCGGCCGGCTGTTCAGGTCTCACATGAACTGGAGGTCGTGGCCACTGAGTACGAACAGGAAATGATGGCGGTGAGCGGCGACGTGGCGGGCTTCGGCAGCGTCAAGCCCATCGGGGTCCACACGGTAGTGAAGGGCCGGCTGCACCTGACCTTGGCCAACGTGGGTAAGAGCCCCGCAGCTTCTCCTGGTTTCCCGCCATTTCTCTGGCACCCCAGCTGGAGCCCGAGGGGAACACCACTGTGGACACCCCACACTTGGTGGGAAACCTGCACAATTTGGGTAAGGGTGGTCGGCCTGATCTCAGCCACTGCACCCGTGTTGGTAGCAGGCCTTCCCTGCCTGTCCTGACGGGAGCTTAGAATCACCCTTCTCCTCAGGCCTGTCCACCGGTCATCTTGTGACCACCCTCAGGGTGACCACATGCCAGGAGGGACCAGCACTTCCCATCAGAAGAGAGCTAGCTGTCTAGAATTCTCTGTGTAGCTCAGGGATGGCAGAGGGAGGAAAGCATTTGAGTACAGTCACATTACATCAAGGTAGCTCGGCAGAGGGACCGACCACAGCAGGCTTCCGTTATTACCCATATTCGGACCAGTGAGGGCAGCTGTGTGGGACTGACTCTGGGTGGTCCCGCCTGGGGCTCTCTGGACAGAGGAGTCAGGGGTAAGGCCAGGCACCTGTCCTGGGGAGGTGGGCGGGACCCTTTGGGGCTAACTAAATGCTCCCTGAGCCTTCCTGGAGGGTATCCAAGAGGCTGGGCCGATTTCCTGGTAAAATTGAAATAAGACTTACACTGGGAGGCGTTTGTGGGGGTGAGACCAAGATCTCCGCCGTCCTACCAGGGGCTTTTCCAGTCCTCAAAACCCAGCTTCTTCTTAGGCCCACATCCAGCGTGTGCTGTGTGTGTGTGTGTGTGTGTGTGTGTGTGTGTGTGTGTGTTTGGGGGGGCGGTGGGGGCGGCAGAGGAGCAAACCGCACAGCTCATTAAGTCTGGTTGGAGGTTTTTGCCTGCTTGTTTACAAATGTAAATCCAAGGCGGCCTGGAAAACAGACAATATGGAAACAGAAAAACTCAATTAGGTTCCGGAGAAATAAACGAGGCTCCCACGTGAGGGGGGGGGAACGCTGCCCTGGGCCGCGGAACTCCGGGAGCTGCAAGCAGGACGCCCAGGCCGGCTCCCGTCCCGCTGGACCTTTTTATATTTAATTCACCGGCGCACAGATGTGCAGTGACTCCGGGTTTGAAAATCTTATCTCGGAAGAAAGATGGGCCCTTTAGGTGTTATCTTAAGCTGTCATTTTCATACTTTGCCTGCAAGAGGGAGATAAGCCTTGGGGACGAGCTAGCGCCCGAGAGAGCAAGCCGGCACCAGGGACGCCGCCCGGGCTGCCAGTGAAGGTCAGAGTGGGGCTGCGGCACGTCAGTGGGACGCCCCCAAACCCCCTCTTTCTTAGGTAGGGGAAATGTTACGGCCTTCGTTTCTTTATGAGACCAGTAATTCCGCTTGGCACAGCAGTCATGTCTCAGCGCGGGTGCCTTCAGTGTGACAGACACAAAGCCTGTGCCTCGGCCTGGTTGCTGACCCCCACCCCAGCCTCATTCCCACTGGGCGGGCTGCGAGGGATGACACACAGGTGCCGGACCCACCAGCTCTCCCCCGCTGGCTGGCTGGCCCGCTGGCCTCTCCCTCTCCCTTTATTCCCATGCCGATTGAATGACCTCCGCTTTCTCTCAGCCAGTTATCACCACGCTGGTAAAGTAGGCAGGAGGAGAGGTCAGAGGTCAGCTCGGAGCCCTTTTGTGGAAACCTTCCTGAGAGGCGGGAGCAGGGCGGATGGATGGCCTATGGCCGTTGGCGCCCGTGTACTTGGGACCTGTGGTGGTTAAGCTGAGGTTTTAGGGAGCGTCCCTGGTGATGAATTTGTGCTGTGGTGTGGGACGGATGCCTAGGGTGGCGCTCTCTGCTTCCCTCACCCGGTGGAGTCACCTTGGGAGCGCCGTGTGCCTAGAGGGCATTCCCACCCCTGCTGCAGAGGAGCTGGACTCTCCAGCACAGCCCTCTGTCCCCACGTGGCACCTTGGCATCGCAGATGGTACCCGGCAGGGCCTTTGCCCCCCGACCATTGCTGAAAACACACTCTGAAGTGAGTTTACAGCACACAGTTTATTTCTGTCTCTGGCACACGGGCCCTGTGGGAGTACAGACCATGCCAGAGGAGATAGCATGGGGACGGCAGAACCCCTGTCCCCGGGGTGGCTGTGTGTCCAGCGCTCCTGACTGCCGTAGCAGTGGTCAGCACCCACCTTCCTGGGATCCTGAGATCTAAGAGCCACGCCCACCCACCCATGTGGTATGTGAGCATGGTATGTGGGCATCCATGACCCTGGAACGCCTTCCCTAGTCTTTGTCACAGTGTGTGCGTGTAGTCTTCATCACAGCCCAGCGCTCGCCTCCGTGAGAAGTAGATAGACCAAAGGCATCATCTGAGACGCGGGGACCCAAGGGCCACCAGGCCTGGTAGTCAAGAAAGCTAGGCGGAAGTCCAGAACTTCCTCCCCACGTGGGCAAGTCCCCTGCCTGTGCAGAGTGTGCCCACTGCCAGGTGACAGGCATGCTCCGTCTTGGGGCTGTGACAGAGAACTTGCCAAAACCCCACACACTACCGGCCCTCTGCGTTGAGTTCACGTGGTAAGGGGCAAGGCTGAGGGGCCTCCGTCAGCTCTCAGTGTGTGTGGGAAACAGGGCCCCGGTGGGGGCGGGGGCACGCTGGGACCCCAGATAGCAGCAGAGCTGACAGGACGCTGAGGCAGGGCACCTGAGGGAGGGACACCGAGGCTATTGTCTTATTAATGGCCACCGAGCCAGTGCCAGGGGCAGAGGCAGGACCGGGGTCAGCTCCCGGGACACCTGCTGGGATGAGACTGTGGGGATGTCAGCCCTGCCCTCTGGTACCCAGGACGATGGCAGCTAGCGCTGGACACAGAATCGTGCCACGTGGGTAGATTGCTCAGGCCGTGGGCAGGCAGCCCGGCTCCGTATCTGTCTGCCAGCGGGCGTCTGAATCGCGTCCAGGAAGGTGCTGAGTGGGGATTCCATGTCTGGCCCCTGCAGCGGTGAGAGTGGCGGGCTCCAGTGATGTTGAGGAAAAGCTCTGGCTCTCAGGAGAGCTAACGGGACACCTAAGACCATTTAAAAATGGCTGGAACATGAGCTCTCTGGTGGGAGAGGCCTTGCGTGTCTCTGCTCTAAGGAGCTGTCGTCTCCTGGAGTCCCCGCTGCCTGGAAGTGCCGACTCAGCATTCCTCCGCTACACAGACTCTTAGTCCTCCCCAGTCTTTCTGGAGGGATGGTCTGCACGGCCTCGCCACATCTGCTCCCCAGCTGTAGTTCAGGATCTGAAATCCAGGCTGCTGTTTTCTGGGTCTGGGGTCACCTGTTCTCGACTACTTCTGGACCAGCGAGACCCCGTGAGGGATGGAAACCCCCCAGCCATTCAGGAGAGCGTGGGTCAGACACAAGGTGTGGCTCACCTACAGGGCTGTGGGTGCTCAGGTGCATCTGGAAAGGGGAGGTGGTCCCTAGGAGCAGGTGCATCCTCTCTGGCCCCTGGGCCAGAAGGACAGGGACATCGGAAAGGCAGACAGCCTGGGAAGGGGTTTCTGCTGCTGCAAGTCCTGAAGGTTACGGGGCCGCCACGCCAGCATCTGCTCCACTCCACGCTGGGGCGAGCTTTGGGGGTGGAGCCTGGGATGTAACACTTCAGCTGTGCCCTGCCCCACCCTGAGTGAACGATCCCCAGGAAGCTGTGGCTGTGCTCAGAGAGCGCGCCCGTGGGCAGACGCTGCCCCTCAGGGCCCTGACAGCTGTCAGCATCTCAGAGTGCCACCTCCATCTGCCGCTAGGCAGCACGGCCAAGTCTTCTCTGGGGACGTGTGTCCTGAGGACCCTGTTGCTCTGCAGAGGTCTCCCTACGGACTCCCCTCTGCCTCTGGGTGAGCTTGCACGTGCCGACTCCAGCCCCACAGCCTCAGCTCTCCCAAGCCCAGGCTAGAGACGGCAGCTTTCTGCGAGGTTGTCTGGAGGCCAGAAGTAGGGACTGTGTGATCAAATGGAGACCCCTCCCAGGCAGGCCGCTCCAAGCCTGGAGGAGGAGAGTGCAGGGACCACCCATCTGCCCACAGTCCCCCTCGGGACGCATTCGGTATGCAATTGCAGGCACCGGGGCAGGCTAGTGGGTCTGAGAGCATAGAGGCTTCTGCAGGCCGAGCGCCAGACGGGAGAGCGGACACAGTCTACCAGGCCTCACGACGGGCCCTGTCTTACAAGGGTGCTTCTCATTTAGGTCACGCGTGTGAGCCGAGAGCAAGGGGCTCCAACTTGCTGCCACCATCCAGGTCTCGGGTCATCTCAAATGATGGAGCCGGCTTCTTCTCTGGGGGAAGCCTCTTGGTACCCGGAGGCCCCAGGCGTGAGTTGAAACTGCAGTCCTGTGCTGGGTGGCACTTGGGAGTGTGTGTGTTCAATGAGGCAGAAGCCTGTGTGTTCATGTGTGTGCACATGTGTGTGTTTGTGTGTACACTCGAGTGTGTATGCATGCATGTGTCTGTGCATGTGTCTGTGTGAGTGCCTGTGTGTTTGTGTTTGCACTTGAGTGTGTGCATGCACGTGTCTGTGCGTGTGTGCATGTGTGTGTGCGCATGTGTGCACGTGTGTTTGTGTGTGTGTGTGTGTGTATGTGTGCATGTGTGTGTGCGCATGTGTGCACGTGTGTTTGTGTGTGTGTGTATGTTTGCATGTGAGTGTGTGTTGGCTAGAGGTCAGCATTGAGTATCTATAGCTTTCTACCCTCTTTTTGTTGTTGATGTTATTGTTTTTTCGAGACAGGGTTTCTCTGTATAGCCCTGGCTGTCCTGGAACTCACTCTGTAGACCAGGCTGGCCTCGAACTCAGAAATCTGCCTGCCTCTGCCTCCCAAGTGCTGGGATTAAAGGCGTGCGCCACCACGCCCGGCCTCTACCCTCTCTTTTGAGGCAGGGCCTCTCACAGAGCCCAGAGCCCACCCCCTGGCTAGCCTGCCGAGCTAGTGAGCCGTGAGCTCCCAGGAGCCTCTCGCCTCCTCCTACTGTCTGAGATCAGAGGCGTATGCTGCCACGCCCGTCTCACGTGGGTGCTCAGGGGCCTTGTGTGTATACAGGGAGCGTCTTATCCACTGAGCTATCTGTGCAGCCCTGACGATGATTCTTAGAAGCAAACTGGAAACTTCTCACTGGTTCCCCCAACCGGTTAGGCGGACGTGTTCTCTGATTGGCTCTTCCCTCAGACATTGCAGATATGACTCCCAGAGCTTGCTTACGTGGGGGACCCCAGCTCTGCCTGCCGTGGCCTGGGGCCGTGACTTGGGTCTTAAGAGGATGCCAGAACCCTGGCTCGGAGCTGGGTGAATCCTCTAGACTTCACGTCACAAGCCCTTGGGGGTCTTACCCTTCCTGACACTACAGACAGAACTGTACTTTCTTCCACAGAAGGAGGCTGGTGCTGGGCTGGTGCTAAGAGGGAGCCAAGAGCCATGTGTGCCCAGTGTGCCCAGGCTAGCCCCTTGTTGTAATAGTCAGTGAACTAAGGCCAGAGAGGTTACGTGACGCTGCAGCGGTTTAGGGTGCGGTGCGAGGTCGGGCCTCGGCTCCCCACTTGGGGTCTCCGTGCCTTGCTCTGCCTTTGTTCAGCCCGGCTGACCAGCATAGGAAACTGTCACACGGGAAGCCCGTTGAGAGAAGGCCCTGGGGGTCAGGGGCCATGCAGACTCTGTGACGGGCAGCCCAAACAGAGGGCTCCCTGCAAGAGCCCGTGTTCCCCGGGGTGTTCTGGATAAGACATAAGGCACAACCTTGAGAAGTCCCAGGTCCTTCTTGTATCCTGGGAAGTGTGGCCCCACGGACGCCTCCGGAACCTCTTTGGAGCCGGAGGAGGCATCTGTTGGGGTGAATGAGCTGCCACTGGTGTGGCTGCCCCACCCCTACCCACTCTTTCTCCTGGACCACAGCGGCAGACTGCTTCACACAGGGCCCCAGGCTGGGCTCCCCCCCACCCGCACCCTGAGCTCTGACATACAAAGTGATCGGTCAGGCGGTCACGGAAGATGTCTAAGCCAACTCGTAGCATCGAGAAAAGAAACGAACAATTAACGGATTTAAAATAGAATGGCTCTGAGAAGCCTGGAAGCAGACAGCTTGTGCCACGTGCCGTGCCACACCTAGCACTGAGCCGGAGGCCGTGTGGTGACAGACGGAGCCAGGCCCCAGGAAGCTCCGATAGTATTGGTTTTTGAGGGAACTGTCACCTGGAGGGTGGGGGAGAAGCCAGGTCTCAAGGAAGCATCCTCCCTCCACTCGCCTGGCTTAGATTCTTACTGTGTGGCCAGTGACAGGATCCTATCACCAAGAGCAATTCCGCAGGCACCAGTGGCCCCGGGTCCTGATGGGGAGGGGGCACGGGCCAGGCTGGCCCTGCTGTATGCCCTCTGCGGCTAGTTCAGCTTCTGCTTGTAAGATGGAACTCCACACCGCCACCCCTGACCTCCCCCCTCTGGCCCTTTCCCATAGGGAAGCGTGTGGTACAAGCACAGAGGCTGGCCGACGTGGACAGCGAGCTGGCCGCCATGCTGCTGACCCCCACGCGGGCCGGCCAGGGGCCCCGGGCTGCGGGCCAGGAGGCAGACGCGGTGCACAAGCGGAAGCTGGACCGGATGCGGCTGGTGCGCCTGCAGGAGGCAGGAGGGGACTCTGACAGTCGCAGGATCAGCGTGCTGGTAAGGGCCTTCCCCAGGCCTGTCTCCCCTCTCTACGCTCCCCTCACCTCCCTCTTACACCCTGTTTGCAGGAGAGGAGAGACTTGGACTCGTGGGTCAACAATTACAATTTCCTGGTTGTAATTCTTAGGAGAGATTTTGCTAAAAGGTCTCCCATACTCCAGGGGGTGGGAGGGGGCGAGCTTCTGTGTCATTACTACAAATGAATGTAAGGCCAAAGTCCTTTTAGGCACCAGCCTGCCCCCTCTGCCCTCTCAGCCTCCTTAGCCTTGTATCCGGGGGACTCAGGGTGCAGCTGGCCCCTGGGAACCCCCCTCATGGGGGTCGGTAAGTCCTGCAGACTAACTTCACGTTATAGTGTAGTGCAAGCCGGAGAACACATCAGTGTTGTAGCCTGCTGCATTGCTGGGGGTACGAGGCAGGGGGATGTGAGGCAGGGGGATGTGAGGCAGGGGGATGTGAGGCAGGGGGATGTGAGGCAGGGGGATGTAACGCAGGGGGCTTGAGGCAGAGGAGCGAGAGGCAGGGGTGCTAGGCAGGGGCCACTTAAGCCTCATTGGGGCTGGTTGTCAGATGTGGACCCAGCCCAAGGTCAGTGGGACTCTGAGCTGGCCCACCAGGCTTACACCTCCTCTTGTGGACTCTGTCCCAGGCAGGCTCACGGCACCATGTGGGCGGGGGGTGGGGGGGCAGCTGGGCAATGTGGTTCTTTCCTATTTGATGTCACTGTTCACACTTCTCCTCTGCTATGCCTGGGGTCCCTCCCTGATGGTCAAAGGGGTCTCTTAGGAGCAGGTGTGATCTCCCAGCAAGCTGGGATGTGCCGCTCTGTTCTGTTTGGACAAACACTGAGATCCCTGGGGTATGGGAGAAAGGAAATACTTC
>OZ030009.1:3722500-3812500 GCA_964023405.1 Apodemus agrarius | reverse complement strand
GAAACAGTGAAGGCACTGTGTGCGGGAGGGGCTGCGCACACCTGCCTGGAGCACCCCACCCGGCCGACTCTGGCGGGTGGGAGCCGACGGGTGTCTCCTGCTGTGCTCGGCAGGGCCCCGGTGAGCCGAGGGACGTGTTCCTTAAGGTGGCCAGCGGTCCGAGCCCGGAGAGCAAAGACTTCTTTGTCGTCATCTATGCGTAAGCACGAACCCTGGGACCAGAGGAAGTGGTTGGAAACGGGCAGTCAGGGCCGGGTCAAGGGACCTGATGCTTGCTCCCCCAGGTCCTGGTGCTGTGAGGAAAGTGCTGACTCAGGTGGACTCCAAGGCCACAGGGGGCTGGGGGCAGGGCTTGCTGATAGCATATTCTATCCCATAATAGCACAGTAGCCCAGGAAGGGACGGTGCGGCTTTCCAGCCCAGAGTCAGCCCAAGACGTCCCTCAGAGGATTCTGAGAGCAGCTGGGGCTCTGCCCCGATGTCCATGGCCCGAAGGAGGTCAGGCCACGCCTTGACCTCTCACCCAGCTAAACAGTCCTGTGGGAGCTTTCTGGGAGTCCTTTAAAACTGGGCAGCGTAGGATGCCTTCTGTAGGGCTTGCGACAGTGGGGGCTGTGGGAATCAGCTATATTCAAGGGCGAGGGGCTGTGCGCCACACACACCATATAAACGCCTCTCAGTGGCTCCTCGTAGCAGCCGGTGAACGCGTGCCACCCTGTCCCATTTTACCGTGTTGTCATGGAATCTCGCAGTTGACATCTGACGTCGGGCTTCGGGCTCAGGCCCGTGGGCCCCACCACAGCCCCATCTTGAGAGTGTCCACGAGGCTCGCCCCAGCCCCGTACGCAGGGTTCCCGTCGTCCATTCCCGCCGCTTGGCTCCCAGCTCCCCACCCCCAGTCCGTCTGCTAAAGCCGTGTGGACGGCCCCTGTCATCTGCAGGGATCGCTGGCTGGCGGTGCCTGTGCAGACATGGCAGGTCTGCCTCCACTCCCTGCAGCGTGTAGATGTTTCCTGTGTCGCAGGACAGCTGACCCGTCTGTCCCTCGTCCTGCGGGGGACACAGACCGTTAGGAAAGTGAGGGCCTTCACGTCCCACCCTCAGGAACTGAAGGTACAGCCCTTCTCAGGGGGGCGTTGGGGGTGGCTGAAGGTGTGGCCCTTCTGGGGGGGGTGAGGGTCTCTGCTGCTCAGGGTCTATCCTCCCTGGCATGTAGAAGCTCAGGAATGGTGGGCCGCAGCAGCAGCACCCGGGTGGCGGGTGGCGGTTTCCACAGCTCCTTCCCACTGAGATCCATCATGGAAACCGTCTCTCGCCCGTGTGGTGTTGGGGATGGGGGACCAGTACATATACCCTAGAGGCTTTGGGGATTAGTAAAAGGTGGCTGTCAGGGAGCTGCATCACCACAGGGGGCTGTGCCCTGACCTCTCCCTTGTCCTTGAAGACAGACCCTGCCGGCGTCTTCGTGTTACCGCCTCACGGGGTACAGGACCTGCACGTGGGCGTGAGGCCGAGGAGGGCAGGCAGCCGCTTCGTCCACCTCAACCTGGTGGACGTGGACTACCACCAGCTGGTTGCGTCCTGGCTCGTCTGCCTCTCCTGCCGCCAGCCACTCATTTCCAAGGTCTGCAGGAGCTGGGGGCAAAGCCATCATAGGCCCTCTGTTGTTTCTCGTGGGTGACAGCATGACCTGGCCTTGGGACCCAGCTACCCAGATCCAGGGCTGGCTGGGTGGGGCCCTGGGATCCTCCGGAAGACTGGTCTGTCTTACCTTGGATCCTGGCCCCAGGCCTGGGGGTTGGGGGGGTCAGGAGGAGCAGCTGCGCTGGGGAAGTTCTTAAGTGGAACCAGCAACCACTGTGTCTGTCCCACCCCTCCCCCCAGGCCTTCGAGATCACCATGGCGGCCGGGGACGGGAAGGGCTCCAACAAGCGGATCACCTATACCAACCCCTACCCTTCCCGGAGGACCTACCGTCTGCACAGTGACCGCCCCGACCTGCTTCGCTTCAAGGAAGACTCATTCCAGGTGCTGCCCCGGCGGGTTGGGGGCGTGTCAAGGGGCGTGTCAAGGGGCGTGGCAGGAAATCGTACTTAGGATCCCAGCTGGCCAGCTCTGGAAAGATGGGGTCACTTAGGCCCCCTGGGAAGTGCTTCAGGCAGGTGACTTCGTTCTGTCCTCCAGTGGTAGACCCTGATCTCCAGTGTCACCACAGGCAGGTGGATTTCCTCTTAGGAAAGGAGACGCAACTGTGAGGGTTCTAGTGGATGGCGCGAGTGCATGGGGCTGTCTGTTAGTAGGTCAAGGGACCCCCACATGCCTTTTCAGAGTGGTGCCTGGGAAAGGGGCGGCGCCACCGGCTCTCCCGCACAGCCCTGAGTAAGCACCAGGCAGCAGCAGCCTTGGCCTGCGCAGGGGTGTCTGGTCTTCACAGCCTTCGTCAGCCCCGGGTGCTGGGACTTAGCAGCCCAGATGTGCCCTAGGTGACGTGTCTCACCCACGTGGTGACCTGCCAGTCTCAGTTCTAGAAGCTACTGAAGAAGAGCGCCAGGCGAGGAGATGCTCAAACTCCCGTGCTCTTTCAGGTGGCGGGAGGAGAGACCTACACCATCGGCCTGCGGTTCCTGCCGAGTAGCAGTGCTGGGCAGGAGGAGATCCTGATCTACATCAATGACCACGAGGACAAGAACGAAGAGACATTCTGTGTGAAGGTCCACTACCAGTGAGGGGACAGCCACGAGGCCCGTGCACCTTCCAGAGTGCCCCTCCCTGCAGACGTCACTGTGACTCCAGCACTGGCCTGCATGGCCCATGGAGCTGGCTGAGTGCAGAGACAAAGGTGTTCCTGGCCACGCTGAGAGTAATCCTATGAGTGGATGTGACCTCCCAGGGGTCACAGCCGGGACTCTGCCTATGGCACGCACAAGGCATGTTACACCTCGCGACTCTCGGGCTGTCGCCGTCTAGAACAAACCGTGTTTTATAAATCGTTTCCAATGACAAAATTATGTTTTTCTTACTAGATTTTTTTAAATGAACAGAATATATTTTAATTTGCTATGTATTTTATACTGGAATTCTTTTGTATTTTTTTTTAAATTATTGAATGAAGCATCTTACTTCTGCTGTAGAGTCTCTTCTGATGTTTTGGGGGGGTAGGGAGGGGGCCTCTGGAGTGATGGGGTGTGGGGCCTGCAGCTCCCAGTCCTGCCTGAGGGTGAGGGGTGCCTGCTGACTTCAACCGCACACCCGAGGCTGGAGCTGCAGTTCTCTCATACCGGAAGAGAAGGAAGCAGGTGGTGATGAGCAGTGTGCTTCCTGCCCCCCTGTGTGCCAAGGCACGCTCCCCGCTCCCCGCTCCCGCTCCCTGCCCCTGCTCCCCGCCCCCGCTCCCCACTGACCAGCCCCTTAGGTGCAGCGGATGCCTGTTTCACCTTCACAGGGAACTGTGTTTTTTGGCCAACAGGCCACAGTGTTCGCTCTACAGATGCTTGTAAACTGTCTCCACCAAAGAGACTCCTAGTGTTCTGAGAAGCCATGTGCCGTCTCCCCGGAGTCCGACCAGCCCAGGACAGCCATTGGCAGGCCCACGACGGGACTGAAGCTGCACTGTTTGCAGCCTGACCGCAGGCTTAAGATGTCTTAAGAGGTTCAGTGTTTGCAAACCTTCCTGTCTTGGACGGTCTCCTGAACTACCTACTCGAACTCGGGAGGTCATGTCAGCCCTTTCCTTCCACCGTGCGCCTCTCCCTCCCTGGTTTCCACCATGCTCTGGGGGGCGGCGCAGGACTTGAGTCTAGATAAGGGTAACATTCACATCTATGGCTGGATAATCCTCACTTCCCCTGTTCTCCAGGGAGGGTGGCCAGGGCCATTTTCTTCCCTTGGTGTGGGAACATCAGCCCCGGGCACGGCTAGGTCCTTGGGCACGGGGACGAGCCTGGAACGGACTGTGCAGAAGCAGAGGGGGGATTTGGGATGCGGGGCTGGAGGCTGGGGGAGCCTGGGCCCCAAGGTCCCCTGCTGCAAAGCGACCTCTAGCCCCCGTGACTCCCCACCCCTCAGGCAGGGATGTGGACAGTCAGAGTGGACACAGCCCCTTCCCCTGGAGTCACAGAGACTCCAGATTGAGGGCAGTCATCAGATGGCCTTGTCTGGGGACAGTGCAAACTCTGAAGTAGGTCTTGTACCTGTGCTGATGCTGCGTATGCAGGTGGGAAGCCAGACGTGCCGCCGTGCCCACATATGAGGGTGCCCAGGCTGCTGGGCTCGGGTGGTCCCGGGACTGGCGAGTGTCTCTGAGTTTCGGTTACATCATCAGTGCTGAGCAGGCTGTGTAAGAAGCGGGCGTGGTGCTGCTGCTGCCCGAGATGCACCAGGACCTTCAGACAGCTCTCTGTCACCTTAACGCCTCTGACCAACACCGGGCAGCTTCAGCCTGCAAGTGTCACAGCCTCATGAGATCATCAGCCCCGGCTGAGCCTGAGTCCCGGCCTCCCTCCTCACAGGCCAGCGAGCATCCTAGCTCCCAGCTCTGCTCCTTGTCAGTCATCTGTCCCTGGAGGAGATCCCGGGTCAGAGGCCTCCCCGTGGTGAGGGGTCCGCAGGGCAGTGGCATTCAGTGAAACTGTCTCAGTCAGGGTCTCTATTCCTGCACAAACATCATGACCAAGAAGCAAGTTGGGAAGGAAAGGGTTTATTCAGCTTACACTTCCACACTGCTGTTCATCACCAAAGGAAGTCAGGACTGGAACCCACACAGGGTAGGAACCTGGATGCAGGAGCTGATGCAGAGCCATGGAGGAGAGCTGCTTACTGGATTGCTTCCCCTGGCCTCCTCAGCATGCCTCCTTTCTAGAACCCAGGACCACCAGCCCAGGGATGGCACCACCTACAATGCCCTCCACTGCCCTTGATCACTAATTGAGAAAATGCCCCACAGCTGGATCTCATGGAGGCCTTTCCTCACTTGAAGCTCCTATCTCTGTGATAACTCCAGCCTGTGTCAAGTTGACACACAGAACCAGCCAGTACAGAAACCCACGCTAGATGCTTGTCCAGAGGTGCTTCGGGTAAGGATGGGCTGTCGGCTTCAGGAAGCGGTGGCTTTTTTCCCTGTGGGTGGGCCGCAGTGCCCAGGCATTTGTTCAAATGCGTCCATCCACTGCTGTGGGGAAGGAGTGGTTCACGGGTAGGTTAAACTTCTGGCCAGGGAGCTTTGAGTGAGTTACACTCTACAGCGGGTGGATCTGGTCCAGTGTGTGTGTGTGTGTGTGTGGGGGGGTGCTTAGTGACAGACTTCTCCTGGGAGGATTCTGCCTCCAGATGATGTTTGGGGTTCAGCTGCATCTTCCACTCCTGAGTTTTCAGCCTGTAGCCTGCTCCCCCAAATCTATACTTGCTGCCCCACAACCCTGTGAGCCAGTTCCTTAAGCAGATTACATCATGAACACTGGGTTTGCGTCTCTGGATGGCCCTGGGGGGCAGAGCCGGATGTGAGGAGTGGGAGGAACAGAGGCAGACATGGGGGTGAGGGGGGCAGCCAAGCTCTGTCCCGATCAGGGCTGGGGACTCAGGAAGACCAGGCTCTCCCTTCCGTCACTTCTTCATAAAAACTCAACCATGGAAGCCTCTAGAACAGCTATGGAGGCGGGGCCACTGAGAGTCTGCTCCTCAGCTTCACGCTGGGGATGCTGGGCAGGATGAGGCCTCCGAGCTGGTGGTGGTCTGGGCTGTCACACCAGGAGGTAACCCGCTAGACCCATGCCTGCTGGTCCCGCAGCCCACCCACGCACTCCCACGCCCCACGCACTCCCACGCCCCACACACTCCCACGCCCCACAGCCCTCCCCAAGCCCCTGGCTCTGCGCGGCACCTGCCACAGACAGCTTAGTGCAGGGTGAGTTCCCATCCATCACCTGCAATAACCGGTTGTGACGGGAAGCTGGGAAAACAAAGGCTAAAATCGATGAGCATTTGGAAACAGACACTGCTGGAAACAACTCATTTCTGAAGCAGCGGGGCCTGAAGCAGGACCTGGGGCCGGGACTCGAGGGAGGCCAGGGTGGGTGGAGAAGGGGGAGAGCCAGGAGACAGCTGGGGCAACTGCTGCTCAGGAGCAAGGGTCCCCCAAAGCCCAGGCCTGCTGGTTTCAGAATGATGAGGGGGTGTCAGGGCTGGACAGCCACCTGGGCCCTGGAACCATCCTGGGTACGTTTCACCAGGCCAGCAGGCCTGCGGCAGCGGTGGGGGCGGCGGCGTGTGCCACCCTATCCAGGAGGCTGGCACGCTCCGCCAGCTGCTTGCCGTTAATTTGTTCAGCACCCAACTCTTAGGCTCTTGGGTGTGCCAGCAGCACCCGCCCTCCCCCACCCCATGCTGTCACTGCAACCTGCCCCAGACTCAGTGTCCCTCGGTCCTAGCCCAGGACCAGCGCATGCACTGTGCCCTGGGAACCGCACGGAGGGATTCCAGGGAGGGCTTGGTGGTCGCACACTCCTGCCTCGGTGCTTATGGCTGCTCAGGGTCCTTCCTGGACCCCTGGTACCTGCCCTCGGTGTGAGGTGACACGTTCTGAGGGCACAATGTCATGGGTTTTTTTTTCTTATGGTGTGTTAGGCTGACAAGCGGGGACCCATTGGAGCACATGTGGTGACATGTGGTGACCCTGCTGTTCCGGTCAGAAGGAGAGTGACAGCTAATATTTCTGCCATTGATCCCATAAAGGCCACAGTGTACAAGGACCCCATGCAGACTGTGAGGGTGGGCGGGCCGGCTGAGCCATTTTCCCAGAATAAAACCAAGCTGTGCCGCCTCTCAGCTACTGTCATCCAGGAGCATTAGGGAGTGGACTGGCCTCACTGTCCAAGGATGTGAGAGGTGTATTGACTTTTTAAATAATTATTTATTATTATTATTGTTATTATTAAACACGTGTTTGCATGATGTGTGTGCCTGTGTGTGTGCATGTGTGTGTGTGTGTGTGTGTGTGTGTATGTGTGTGTGTGTGTGTTGGGGTGCACATGTCTCAGCACACATGTGGAGAGAAGAGAATGGTTCTGTGGAGCTAATTCTATCTCCCCACCTTTACGTTAGGATCAAATTCAGTTCCCCAGGCTTGTGTGGCTTGTGTGACTTGTGTGGTTTGTGTGGCTTGTGTGATTTATCTTGCGTGGCTTGCGCGTGTGACTTGTGTGGCTTGTGTGGTTTTGTGTGGCTTGTATAGTAGGTACCTTCACCTGCTGAGCCCCCTTGCCACCCCTGCCCTTAACCTTTGCAGCCATGATATGGGTGCCTTTTACTAAGTTCTCAAGAACCATACAATTGAGTTACAAACAAAATGAAACAGAACCTCAGCGTTCTGAGTAGGTTTGTAATCTTGCACTGGGCTGCCCTCATAGCCACCTCTGGTCTGATGCGGCTCAAGCTGTGTTCCCGGGGAGGGATGCTAACGCTGGGTCTGTTCCTGGGCACCTGGGGCAGGATGCAGCTACAGGGTGACTCCTGGGTCCAAGGCTGGGGTGCTGTAGCTGATGGAGTGTATAATGTGGCGGCGGGCAGGAATGTCTGGTGTTCTGGGGGGCCTTCTACAGCTTTCTGCAGGGTGCAGGGCCTGGCTTCTGGAAAGTGCCTGAGGGTAAGGGCCTCTTGGGGTGAGGGAAGAGTTGCCTGGGGTGCTCGGCCCCCGCAGGAGGCTTTTGCTGGGTATAGGATCACTTTCCTGCGCACAGTCCTCGGGACACAACTCTCACCATGCAGCCCCTGGCTTGAGAGGGCAGGGACAGTGACATCTCTCCCAAAGGGCTCGGTTGCATCAGGGAGGAGCTGAGCCCCCGGCCTCTGGATGGCATAGGCTGGGTGTCGCTTCCCTGCAGGACGGAGTTAACCAGCCGCTCTTGCACGGGTACCCTGTGGAGTTCCAAGGTCGACACACGGAAGGGCTCGACACATGGCTTCCTGCCACATGCTCATCTTGCTCTGAGCGTTGCAAATGAGGTCCTTGTCCCACGTCCTTCCCTGGGGCAGGGACATTTCCCAGGGGCGTGGCACAGTACCTGGAGGAGCCCAGACCCTCGTGGCTCAGCCTGTCCCACTTTCTTGACTGGTCAATCTCAGGCTGCCATTGAGCCCACACTGTGGCCTGCATGCTGCTGCTGTTAGCTGGTAGGTACTCCGAGCCCATCTGGGGTGAAGGGCTGGGAAGCTGTCGCCACATGCCTCTGTCTTGCCTGATGCCCTTTTATCTCTCTGGGCTCGGATCTGGCGTGGGGAGAGTGTATCAGGGAGTTTCCCGATACCGTGCTGCAAAATGAACACCCCCCCCACACACACACACATGCACACAGATTCCGGCTCCGCTCGTGGGTCTGAGCACGGAACCCGATCTGTATTCATCTCAGACCTCCTGATGAAGTTGTCCCCAGTAATGAGACCGCGCTCACAGCCCTTCCCGCGTTCTGCCTGTGCTTTTTCATAACGCTGCCATTTCCTCCGCACTGGGAGGAAAATTAGATGTTCATGATGATCAAATGAGTCTACAGATAGCCCGTCTACGCCTTTGCTCTCCAGGATGGGGGGAGGGAACGGTCCGTGGGGGTTCATGAAGGGAAGAGCCCGGGTGAGTGGACTGTCCTCTGGCACCTCAGCCGAGATGAGGCTCTGAGTGTCTCAGGCACCGCTCTGAGTCCCTCATAAATGTACCTTGGGTGAGGACCAGCACATCCTGCAGGGTTCGCCTCCTTCCACCACCCCTGAGGGTGGACTGCAGATGGGGAGGGAGGGCGTGCGGGCACATAAACTTATTAGAAGATCCAACTTAATAAAACAAAATTGTCTTTTTGACTCATGCTTGCCACCGAGGAGAATTCTTCTAATTTTATTTTTATTGCCGTAAGATGGGACTGACTCACGGAAACGGAGAGCAGACGGTTCCTCCTCTGCTTCCTTGAGTTCCTGCTTGAGATGCCATTATCCCAATCAGCTTAGCTAACACACAGTGTGTCCGCTAGCATGGAGGCGTGCTAGCCGGGCAGAGGCTGTGCTCGCTGTGCTCGGTACTCCGAGGCTGCTTGATAAAACTTTGGAGCCCAGCGTGGAGCTCAGGTCTGCAGAAAGCACAGGCTTCGGTCAGGAAAACGGCTGCTGCAGTGGAAGCCTTCCTTACCCAGGGCTCTTTCTCCATTCCTGGGGAGAGATGGGGGTGCTCCCGGACCTAAGCCTCAGTCATCCCTGTGACGGGGCCAAGAAGTTCCTGGGAGGACTCGGAAGGAGCTAGGGAGGGCAGAGGCTGAGGTGCGGCACATGTGGGGTCAGGGGTAGTCCTCGAGGAACCCCGCTGCTCCGACACTCCCTCAGCCGTGCTGAGTGACACTTGGCAAAGCCCCAGAGAGCCTCGGTGCTGATGCCCATGGGTAGGGGCAGGAGGGAGGGGGGCTGCGAGGCGTGGTTCCCCAAGACTCGGCTGGGACACGGTGAAGAACAGCTGTGCCCTCCAGTTCAGAGAGCAGCTGATTGGTAGCGCCAGCAGAGTATGCTCTGGTCATGGGAAGGCGAGGCAGGGGATGTGATTCAAGGGCAAGCTCAGCTTTGTTAACTCAGCTGGAGTGGATGCTGGAGTGGAAAGAGGCGGGCCCTGGGCCGACTCTCCAGTGAGCACGTGCTGTCTCCTCGGCTGATGTCCCTAAGAAGCAACATCTGGATTTCTGGCCTGGGTTGGAACATCTTTTGTTTTTCACAGTTAAAGGAGGCCATCAGGACTTTGTCAATATTAATTACATCGTCCCATAGCTTGCCCCTTTGGCCCAGGAGGTGGCAAGAGACTCTGAGGCAGCAGGAGTGAGACCGGGAAACTCAGAACATATCAAGCACGGCCTCCTCCTCCACAGCCATACGACTTAAGGAGGAAGAAGGAGGAGAAAGAGGAGGAGAAGGAGGAGGAGGAGGAGGAGGAAGAGGAAGGAGGAGGAGAAGAGGAAGAAGGAGGAGAAGAGGAAGAAAAGGAATAAGAAGAGGAGGAGGAGGAGGAGGAGGAGGAGGAGAAGAAGAAGAAGAAGAAGAAGAAGAAGAAGAAGAAGAAGAAGAAGAAGAAGAAGAAGAAGAAGAAGAAGAAGAAGAAGAAGAAGCTTTGTAGCCAGCTTGCTGGGAGACACCCACACAAGGCAAGACAATGAAAACACTCCTGGGCGGAACCACAGGATGCCGAGACACCAGGCACGCTCTGGATCCGGGAAGAGCTCATGTGGGGCCAAGGAGAACAAGAGTTTGAAGTCTTGGTGATCCTTTGGGGTGCGGGGATGGTCCTTCAGCGTGACGATGACGGGATACAGGGGTGGTAGTGATGAGGGCTGACATCCCTAGCTGCTGCATGCAGCAGTCAGGCCCGTGAGCTGAGCTGGAGTTACCCTAGGGACCGCTTGGTGGCTCCCAGTGTGCAGCGCCCTTTCAGGGTCCCTCTCTGAGCTTGTCACCAAAGGACCCTCACGGCTTTTGTCTGAAAAAAAAAAACAAAAAAAAAAAACAAAAACAAAAACAAAAACAAAAAACTCCCAAGTCTGTCTCTGTGGGTGACTCTGCAAGGGGACACTCCATCACCCTCCTCCCACTCCTCCCTCAGGTCAACACCTGTCCTGTCAGAGCGAAGGTGTACAGAGCCCATTTGTTACAGGGAGACAAAGAGCAGAGCCACTCCTTGTCCCAGTGGTGAGTGGCAGGCAGCTCGGGGATCTCCGATCGCCACAGCAGGCTGTGGGTGCTACTCCCAGAGGCAGCATCGCTGTCATGTGACCTGTCAGTCACCTGCTCCTCAAGTCTGTGCGTCCCTGGACCACCTTGTTCCTCCACACGACGTGAGACCCACGTCCCCCAGAGCAACTGTCAATGGCTGTCATTCATGGAGCACACGGAAACTGAAGTCATCTCGGCCCTGGGCGTGCGGAACATGGCAGGCAGAAGTGTGTCCCCCAAACCTTGTCTCTCATGAGGAGGTGCCCCAGAGGCCCCTCCAAGCACTGCATTCCCTTGCGCTCGCAGCCTGCCATGCCCGCAGTGATCCGGGGTGGGGGCATTGGGGGGAGGGATCAGCAGCAGGCACGTGTGTGCAGGAGTGAGCTGCAGCGCCCTCTTGGGGACTCCAAGCAAGAATGCAGGGAGACGGCTGTCCGGCTGTCCTGATGTTCCCTTCCTTCCCCTGGCTGGGAGTGGCTGTCGTGCATGGGTTGAAACCCCTGTCCTTTGCATCTGTAGTTGACTAAGTCTGAAGCATCCATTCACTGGATGCAGTCACGAGATACCTCAAAGACATCACCTACCTGAGGACTCCTCAGAGCCCAGGACAAGCTGAAGGTTGAGGGTGGGGCCTTGCCTCCTCCTCCTCCTCCTCCTCCTCCTCCTCCTCCCTCTCCCCCCTTCCCCCTCCTCCAGGCTGTGATGTAGAAGCTGTACCCATCTCCTCCTCTTCTAGAGCAAAGCTAGAGAAATGCAAAACCCTGGGTTTCATGGATGTGTCTAGTGACCAGGCCATGGAGACAAAGAAAGTTTGAGTCACTGAGCTGGACACCGCGTGACACTAGCTTACTTCCAGTTCAGAAATGGTGTCCTCACCACACCAGTGTCCCAACCTACAGAGGCAACAGCCAGGGACCAGGCGGGGGCGGGGAACCCTGGAAGGAAACACTTATACCATATGTCCACTGGCCACAGTTATGCTTCTGAGTGGCACAGGGAGTGCCCCTGAGTCCCACTGTCTCACACCTGGGTCACTGGTGATGGGAACAGGGCTGAGGATGCTGGCTGCTGCCTGGAGTTCATTAGAGAATGAGTTTCCTGCAGGTGGTGAGGGCAGGTGGTGGGGCCAGGTGGTGAGACCAGGTGGTGAGGGCAGGTGGTAACAGCAGGTCATGAGGGCAGGTAGGGAGAGCAGGTGGTGAGCTCAGGCAGTTGTTGAGATCAGGTGTTGAGGGCAGGTGTTGAGGACAGGTGGTGAGGGTAGCTGGTGGGGACAGGTAGTGGGGGCAGGTGGTGGGGACAGGTGGTGGGGACAGGTGGTGAGGGCAGGTGGTAGGGGCAGGTGGTGGGGGCAGGTGATGAGGGCAGGTGGTGAGAGCAGGTGGTGAGGGCAGGTGTTGAGGGCAGGTGGTGAGGGCAGGTGTTGAGGGCAGGTGGTGAGGGTAGCTTGTGGGGACAGATAGTGGGGGCAGGTGTTAGTGGGGGCAGGTGGTGGGGACAGGTAGTGGGGGCAGGTGTTAAGGGCAGGTGGTGGGGCAGGTGGTGGGGACAGGTAGTGGGGGCAGGTGGTAAGGGCAGGTGGTGAGGGAAGGTGGTAAGGGCAGGTAGTGGGGGCAGGTGTGAGGGCAGGTGGTGGGGACAGGTAGTGGGGGCAGGTGGTGAGAGTAGATAGTGAGGGCAGGTGGTGAGGGCAGGTAGTGGGGGCAGGTGATAGAGGCAGGTGGTGAGGGCAGGTGGTGAGGATAGGTGGTAAGGGCAGGTAGTGGGGGCAGGTGATAGAGCAGGTGGTGAGGGCAGGTGGTGAGGATAGGTGGTAAGGGCAGGTAGTGAGGGCAGGTGGTAGGGACAGGTGATGAGGGCAGGTGGTGAGGGCAGGTGGTGAGGGCAGGTAGTGGGGGCAGGTGATAGAGCAGGTGGTGAGGGCAGGTGGTGAGGATAGGTGGTAAGGGCAGGTGGTGGGGACAGGCAAAGAGGGCAGATAGTGAGGGCAGGCGGTGAGGGCAGGTGGTAGGGGCAGGTGGTGAGGGCAGGTGGTGAGAGGCTCTTCAAGGCAGCTGTGGGGTGGCAGCTCTCTTGTGTGTGGGGCCAACAAATCTAGGCTCTGATGCTCCCGTGTGCTATGGGGAGGCTTGTGCAGGAAGTCAGAATGAATGTCTGTTGACACCTAAGAGAAACACAGAAGGCAACCCTGGGTGCAGGTCCTGTTCACAGTAACAGTGAACTACCTGGGTGCCAGGGCTCTGCGGCACCTCTGGGCCAGACCGTGGCCCGATGACTCCTGCACAGATCTACAGGCCAGGAGCCCTGTGGTCTCCACCCTGTGCCAAAGTCCAGTCGCTGCCCAGGGACTGCAGAGTTGAGTGTCCACAGCTAGGGTGAGGTGGTGTGTTCCCAGTGAGGGGTGAGGAGTGGGGACGGGGAGGGAGCCAGACACTCACGTGTTCAGCAGGGGTGGCGCAGGGGTGTCCCCAGGCACCTGACCTGAGCTCCTGTGGGAAGAACTGAAGTCAGTGTATATAACCTGGGAGCCGCCTGTGTGCAGCACGGAAGGGGTCACAGGAGACAAGGAGCAGGAGGCGGATGCTGTTCCCCTAGTGAACTCTTGAGTTCGGAGTCACGCCCCATCCTGCCCGTGTGAGGGGGGCTCTGCAGGTCAGGCCCTCCCGAAGCCGGCACAGCTTTCTGTCCAACACCAGCGGGAACCCAGGAACTTAGTTCAATCATGACTCTAGCCACCCGGGACCGACGTTGGATCCCGTAGGCTGGGGCTCGAACCTCAGGCTCTGCTGCTTCAGGTGTCAGGTGCAAGTCCCAGGAATCCCGGCACACTGATATAAGAGCAAAGGCACCAAGATGGTCCCCAGCCTACGGCAGGCCTTGGCCTGTCAGACAGCAGACAGCCCTGGGCTCGCTCTCGGAATGCCAGTTACGGATTTGGTGGCAGAAGGAGAAGCCTGCCAGCTGGGGTTGAACCCCTACAAAATGGGGCCCACGGGGCCGGGGAGATAGTTTAGTTGATAAGGCGCTTGCCACACGGGCAGCTCTGGGTTTGAATTCCCAGCACTGACTTTATAAAGTGAGGCAGAATTTGAGAATCATTCATTACATTCATTATGTAAGTGGGAATGATGTCTGTCTACCACTGCCGTCCCCCCCCCTAGCCATTGCTGCTACTGTTGTCATCTCAATAAAACTGCTGACACTGTGGCCATCACTACCACCACCACCACCACCACCACCACCACCACCACCATCACCATCACCATCACCACCACCACCACCACCACCACCACCACCACCACCACCATCCATCATCACCACCACCACCACCACCACCACCACCACCACCACCATCACCATCACCACCACCATCACCACCACCACCATCATCATCACCACCACCACCACCACCACCACCACCACCACCACCACCATCACCATCACCACCACCACCACCACCACCACCACCATCATCATCACCACCACCACCACCACCACCACCACCACCACCATCACCACCACCATCACCACCATCACCATCATCATCACCACCACCACCACCACCACCATCATCATCACCACCACCACCATCACCACCACCACCACCACACCACCATCACCACCACCACCACCACCATCATCATCACCATCACCACACTTCAGACATCACTATGGCCAACACAACACCACTCTCTGGCACCATTACCACCCACCAACACACCATGTTATGGCCACCCCATCCCCTCGGCTATCACTCCCCCCATCCCTTAAGCCGTCACCCTCACAGCCTAACCTTGGCTGTGCTAGATCCCAACCATTACCACAGCTCTGCTTCAAATGACATAAAAGGTCTTCATAACCAGTACACAACACTCCTCCCCACGATGCTTCTTATACTGGGAGTCCCTCCGGGGAGATAAACATCTGCTCCCAGAGACGACGAGGGGCTCACACTCACAGCTCATGGCGATTTTCCAAAGGCCGTCTGGACGCAGCCTGACCTGGATTTTTGTCGCTTTCTCCAAGGGCCGACCTGGACAGTCCTGAGATGAGGGTCCCACCTCCACCCCGCACTGCTGGGTGTCGATGATGAGACCGCGTGTGACCTTTGCTGCTCTGACTCCGGGTGTGGCTGGCTGGGGGCTCCGCTGTGCCCACTCCTGGCGGGTAAAGCTGGAGGGAGGCCTCTTGCCAGCAGGGTGAGAGGATCATCTCGGCCAGGGAGAGGCAATTCTCCTCCCAGCGGGGGGGCTGGGCCCGTCTGTGGCCTTTATTGATCCATTTTACCAGCTGAGCAGTCCCTGCTGGGTTCATGTGATGACACGCCACACTAAACTTACTCGGTCTGGTGGATTCCAGATCATTTTCTCCGAAGCCGAAGCTTCTTTAAGGGTGGGGACCGTGGCCTCAGGCCCGTCTCTAGCTGTAAGATTTGGCTTCCTCGCTCCTGTGTTCCACCCGTGACCTCCGGTCTTCAGGACCCGCCTGAGCCTCTGGTCATCATCTCACTGGGAGGTGGGGGGTGCTGCACGCCACGCCCATGGCTTGGTTCAGGAGACATCAGTCGCTTACCTTTGGTGCCATGTGTCCCTTAGGGAATCCATGAACACATGCATACTGCGGGTGTATTAACTACCTGTCCGTCACAGCCAGCACAAATAAGGAGTGTCCGAAAGGAGAGGACAAAAAGAGTTTATTTGCATCATCACAGTTTGAAGGTGCCGTCACCATGTGAGGAGGGCGCTGTGACAGGAGCGTGAGTCACAGCATCCGCTGTCAGGAGGGAGAGAGAGGTGATGCTGGGCTCTCCTGAGCCCAGCACAGAGCGTGGTGCCGCTCACGTTTACGATGCGACTTCCCACCTACCCGAAGCACCCTCACCGGCAGACACGCGCAGAGGTGTGTCTCCTAGGTGATTCTAAATCCCACCAAGACAATCGAGGCTACGACAGCCACACTGAGCGATTGTTGAACTCTCTTAAGGGGCCAAGGTGTCTGCCAGGGACATCATCTCTTTGCCCCAGAACCCAGGGGACTTGTCTGAGATTTTTTTTTTCCTCTGTGATTCAGCACAGGCTCCATAGAGACGCCCATCTGCCACAGGCACTGTAAGCCCTGCTGGAGCCCAAGGATCACACGTTTCTGGAGGCAAACTGCTTATCCTGCAGGCCCGGCCAGCCAGCGAGCCTCCGCGTGGGTGTGCCCTGCTATGGGTTCCCTGAGTGGGAGCGGGGCCCCTGTGCCTCTTTTCTAGACAGTTGCCAGGAGAAGGAATTCCAGCTCATTCTTAACCTTTGAAGGGGACACCTTAGCACGTCCTGGATCGAAACCCTGGGTCTTCAAGAGGCTGTAAGCCATCTTTGGTATACCTAGGTCTTAAAAGGTAGACTATCTACTCCAAAATGTCCTGCTCCAGTCCTATCACTATGGGGTCACTTGCACATAGAACAGCACATTGTTGTCTGGGGTGCTGAGATGACAAAGGTCCCCAGGGACAAAGTGAGGACTCTCAAACACAGGTCTGCTCAAGCACTAGGGAGGACAACGGGATCTTATGTCTCTAAATGTCACAGAGGAGTAAAACACTTGCAGAAACCACAGCCAGCCCTTCAGTGGGAGCCCTCTCTTACCTTACTATGGTCCCTGGTCCTTGGCCAAGACCTGTCAGCCTCCCCGTGGGCAGCTGATCCATTGCTGGAGATGTGACATTCAACCTTCCAGCCACACAGAAGGACAGTGTGTGGGTTCAGGAATCCATTGCATTTACTGTGAGACACCAAGCTTAGAGCCTTCGTCATCTGCCCTCCCCGAGGCCCTGATCTCAGCCAGAGACCAAGACCTCCGCCCCCAAATCTGGGCATTTTCCTCTGGGGACAACATACATTGAGAGCAGTTAGGAGGAAGATACTGTAACACTCACAGGTCTCTGCGGGAGACCTTTACAGGGCTGCTTGTGATCATTTCTTGTTTTTATACATTGTAACACAACATTGCTGTTTCTGTAATCAGGAGGAAGAACTGCTCCCCCTTGCGTTTGGGAGGCCTTGTGGTATGCTTTCTTCAGTGGAATGCAACAGGGGTAACATTGCTCCTGTTCCGAGCCGCTTCCACCCTTCTCTTGGCAACATTGTCTCCTCTACCTGACCAAACCATGCCATCTCATGGGAGGCGACCCCACAGAGGGAAGATGATCCAGGCCAGTGGAGGCTCTAGTGTGTGTGTGTGTGTGGGGGGGGGGCAGCAGAAACAGCCAGCTGGCCCCGAGTACGGCAGTCACATCTGGTTATTGCTCGAAGCCATGACACTTTGGAGAACGGTCTGCCGAGAGACAACAGTTCATGACTGACAGTTCAGGAGACCGTGCAGAGTGGGTTCCTAAGCAACAGAGTCTCCTCTATTCAAAGGGCTGGGGACTGTGACTTTGCTTTGGTGTCTCAAGTCAGTCTTTGTTCTCCAGGTCTAGAGAATATCTATCCCTCTGTCTATTGATTATCTGTTAGTCACACATCATTATTTATTTATTATCTATTAATCATCTATCAATATATATGTTTCTATTCTGTAATCTATATATTATTAATGTCATTATTAACATCATTAATATATTAATAGTATCATTAATCATATGTCATTATCCATTTATCTATGCATTATCTACCATTTATCAATCATTTATCAATAAATCATCATTATCTATTTAATTTATCATCTATCATTATCCATTCATGTATCATCTGTCTGATAATATGTCAATCGATCATTATTATTCATCTATCATCGATGTATTAATAATCTATATTATCTATCTATATGTCTATTAATCATCTATCTCCACCATAATTATGGTGAAGGGCAATGCATCCATCTTATAAGTAAATCTTCATCAATATGTTACTGAAACCCCAAATCTTATAAATCAGTAATAAAAGTGAGTGAGAGTTTAATTTATTCATGAATAAGTGAATGAACCAGCAGCAAATGGAGCGCTGGGAGTTTAAAGAGTAAGACAGGTCCAGGGTTCATCGTCCAGTGAGAGGCTGGGTGCATTTGCAACGTTGGTTGGAACCTGCTTAGTGGTTGATACACAGGCCTGTGAAACCATCGCCATTGGGGCCATCTCCTCCGCTGTGCTCCAGAACCACTCCTTACTTCCTGTGTCTACAGGACAAAGCCTCCCAACCTTCCAGGATGCAGATGGTCTGAGCTTAAAGCCACTGGGAACTTCTGGATAAATAATTACCAAGAGATATTTCCTTCTGCTAAGGCAGGCTTACTAGAAGATTCTTCAGCCAGACACCAGCAAGGCACATCTCTGTGGTTGTTTTTTTCCACACTTGAGCTAAAGTTATTAGTAAGGTAACCATATAATGTTCTGGTCCACCATAATCCTAGGTGGCTACTCAAATATTAATAGACTTAGAGGGGTCTCATAGCCAAGAGCCTATAAAACAACTGACCAAAGCTGCAGGACACTAATTACTGGTCATAGGAATGGGACCTGAGACCTGTCACTGCCTCTGGGAGGAGACGTGACATCCTGAACTGAACTCTTTAATCCTGGATCCCAGAGCTCTAACCTTATGAGATGGCGGTGTAAGGGGAGGCTTTCTAATAAAGAACAGTGACACATCTCTCCCCTTCCTGTAAGAGCCAATCCAAATGAGCCTGCCAATCACCTCGACAGGACAAAGTCTCTCCGGAGAAGCTGCTTGCTCTGAAGACTTTAGAAATGGCTTACAAAGCCCAGGGGCTTGGAGAGATGGCTCAGTGGGTGAGAGTGCTTGCTCCGCAAGCAAGAGGACCTGCATTCAACACCCTCTGGCACCCACGTCAAAACTGGAAATGGCCGAGTGTGCCTGTAATCGGGTAGTCTAAGTAAAACGGCAAGCTTGAATTCAGTGAAAGACCACGACTCAAAACTGAGGGGGAGAGACATAGAGAAGGAGATATAACATCCTCCTTTGTTCTTCGTATGTCTGTCTGTCTGTCTGTCTCTCACACACACATACTACATAACATACATATGTACACACACACATACCACACTTGCACATATACATAGGCAATCACACATACAAACACACTTGCACACACACACATATACACCCCACATGCACATACACAATACCACACACATGCACACACATACACACATACTACGAACTCACATGTACATACACACATACTACACACATTGCACATATATACATATACGCACCACACACATATATATATACATATACCACACACAAACACACACATACATACACATCTACACACATACCACACATATACATACACATGCACATACACATACATACCACACACACATACATGCACCGCACATACACAAACATACACATACATACACATACATACCACATATCACACATATACACCCATACACCACACATACACACACTCCATACAGAAATCACTTGTGTGTCCATAGGTTTTCTCTCTTCCCCAATACACATTAAACAAACAAACAGACAGACAGACAAATAAAAATACAAGAGAAAGATCAAAGAAGAACTATGAGAAGGTCTGTCTTACGTGTGGCCAGTACAATGGCCCCCGGGACTGCGGCTCTCCCTCAGTCCTGACAGGCCACTGCATGTCACTCTGTAATAAGCTGCTGTCCTTTCTTCTGCCCTGTGTGTCTCCTCTGAGTTCTTTCAACAGAACTCACAAGGACGGGAGTTGGGGCAAAAGGGGGTTCAGACTAAGACCCTAGTAACAATAAGGGCACAGGAGAAACCCCACAGGCGGCTGCTGGGTCTGATTTTTCAAAGACAGCCCGTGCCTTGGGGTTTGGTTCTGGCTGGCTCTTCCCTGGAAGAGGGGGGCAGCTCCCCGTCCTATCACTAATGTTCACTGCCTTAGTTTCTCTGTATTAATGTTTTAGATTTATTTTATTCTCTGTGTATGAGTGTTTTACCTGCAGGCAGGCATGTGTGCTGGATGTGTACCCGGTGCGTGCAGAGGACGGAAGGGGGCATTGGGTGTCCTGGAACTGCAGTTACAGACAGTTGTGAGCCACCATCGGGGTCCTGGAACCCAAACCCACGCCCTCTGCAAGAGCAACAAGTGCTCATAGCTGCGGAGCTGTCTCTCCAGCGCCGGTTTCTCTATTTTTTAAAACAAATTAGAAAATATAAATTGGTAAAAGATACTGTATTTACTTAGAGTTTGGCACAATGGGAAAATATATTTAGTTTCTCTTAGCTGCTTTATACCAGCGACAGTTTTATACAAAAGACTAAGTGGAAGCCAGGAAGCAGAATGTGCTAATTTACCTGTTAGTGAGCTGGCAGCGCTGCACACATCGCGTGCCTGACAGCTTCCTCTCGGGCTGCGCCAGGGCTCCTCAGACCTTCCTCACCACGTCCCACACCACCCCCGCTTGAGAGCTCCAGGAAGTCTTAATCCTTTGGGGTGCATTGGTCAAGGGCAGGGCACAGGTGTCTGTCCTGAGGATAGCCCTTCTCCCACCAGGGTTTCAGCCCAGGACCCCGGGACAGCAGGGAGACAGGCTCCTGCAAAGGTGCCCTGCTGTCCCATCATCTGGGCCGAGCTAACATTCGGCCTGTGTCCTGTTCTCATGAAGCCCTGGGTCTGATGGGTCAGAGAGCAGGGTCAGTGAGAGCTGGACAGGCCAGCCTCTCACAGGAAAGGGCACTGTAAGAAATAAAATTTGACGGTTCATTTCAAAAGTGCCTCTATCCAGCTTAGACCTAAATACAGATAACAGAAACACCCTAGCCTGCTAGGGTCCACTAATCCAGCTATTCCCCCTCCCAGACTCTACTAAGTTACACACTGTACACACACACACACTATCATACACACACACACACACACACACACACACACTATCACACACATTCGTGTACAAACACATTAACATACATTATGCACACTCACACATGCATGTATACACACACTAACACACTCATACACACATGTACACAATACTGTCACACACATATACACACATGCACGTACACATATTAACACATACTCATACACACATGTACACACATACAGTCATACTCCTGTATACACATGCATATGCATACATGCATGTACACACACTAACACACACATGAACATAAATACACACATGTACACACATGCATACACACTAACACACATATAAACACACTCTTACACATACATGTACACACAGTAACACACACACACACACACACACACACACACCAGAAATTAAGGGTAGGAACCACTAACAGTCAAATTTGCCTAACAACCTGCAGACATAGTCATGTACCAAGTAAGCTTTAAAACAAACCCTAAAGATGGAGATGAACTGACCAGGGCCTTTACTGAGAAAGACAGCTAACATCCGAGGGTAGGCGCTCCAGATGGTGTGTAAGACTGGGGCGTCCTGGTTACTCAGCCAACGAAGAGTGGGAGGAAGGGTCGCGTTAGAGCTTCAACGACTCTCCTTGCTCAGTCGGAGCACCTGCCGTTCTAGGCTGATGCCCAGCGTCATAAAGTCCTAAAAGAAACGGAATCCATTCCACGACTCCAGGACTCTTACTATAAAGGGAGGGTCAACAGACATCTTGGCAGAAGAGGGAGGGTGGTGTTTAAGTTTCCCCTTTGCCTGGTTAGTTTCCCAACCAAGCGGATCCTTCTCAATGCCCCGAGGCTGTGGCCGAGGTGATCCAAACGTGTTTTTGAAAGCATTGGACATGCTTCACGGAGACACAGTTTCCTCTAAAACAAAGTGGGTCTCCCACGGAGACCTGGGGGCTCAGAACTCTCTGCTGTGGCCCAGGAACAGGCAGAGGGAGCCGGAGGACAGCAAGAGGATCAGCTGACCGTGAGAACATCTCCCTTGACCCGCAAGCTTGACTGAGACTCAGATGTGAGTTTGCACACGGGCGGGGCATGGCTTCGCTGCCGCCTCTGCAGCCACCGCCCCCGCAGCCGCCGCCCCATATCAGGTTAAGGGGGATTCTGAACATCCAGGCTCTAACCAATCAGATCCTCAGCCGTAGGCTGTAAAGGTGTGTGGGGAGGGCACACCCTCCTCTGGGGCTGCTCACCCAAGCCCCTGGCCACTTTTACTCTGCTCTAAGCAAGCTAAGGTCACTCCACTGCCTTCTACGCCCCAATTCCATCTTAATTCCGACACCGCTATTGTTATCCTTTAAATAGACCCAGCTTTTGAGTGAACCACATTCGTTCCAAATGTGGAAGTGTGTGTACGTTAGTGCCCCAAATGACACAGCGGATGCCTTCTCCTGGAATAGAAGTGACTGTAAGAATCAGCCCAATGACAATAAGGCTATACCTTTAAACTGCAGCAAACACTGGCTCCCACAAGCCCCCGCCACCCCCCACAGCCTGTCTTCTCTACTTTTCTCTCCTTGCACCCCACCCCATGCCAACCCCTCCTCCATCCTACCTTAGCCTCTTACGTCCTACATTTCAGGGCTCTTTTGTAGAACAGCATTCTAACAGAGAGGGAAAAGTTTCCTATCACCCACTTTGCTGTGTGTGTGTGTGTGTGTGTGTGTGTGTGTGCGCATGCGTGCACATGTATATTTTGAAGGTGTGAGTTTCTACCTACTCCTTGTCAATGTGTGAATCTGGGCATCTGGAACTGTGAGAGGGTACGCCTCTGGCATCTGAGCCTCAATATGGGTCTGATTGTATCGGTCAGCTTTTCATACTATAACAAAACACCTGAGTTAAGTCCTCTTAACAGTAAAAAAGGTTTATGCTGGCTGGTGGGCTCAGTCTGTGGTCGAATGGCCCAGTGCTCCAGACCTCGGGCAGCATGGTGGGTGTGGCCAAGGAGGCCTGCTCATTTCCTAGTGGCTGGGAAGGAAGACGAAAGACAAAAAGTCTGGAATGGGAATGCCCCAGGGACCTTCTTTTCCTCGAACCTCCTGAAGGTTTCACCTCTGTCCCAGTAGCGCTATAGGCATGGGGCAACACCTTTAACCGACGGTCCTCATGTCGAACATCTGAGCCAGAATACTCTCTGTGCCTGTGTCTCAGAGGGTAGTGGGTGCCTGGGCAGGGCTTCTGTGTACGCGTGTGTGTATGCCTGCCTGCCCTATGTGCACGTGGCTTGGTATGTGTGGGTTGGTTGTCTCTGTGTGTGGATGTATATTCAGCTGTATTTTATATGTGAGCAGACAACATCATCCTGAGAGGACTGATGATATCTTAAAGAGACACCGTGTCCTTCCGCTGGGCTCTGAGACCACTGAGACAGTGGACCTCAGGAAATTGGGATTTACCTGGGAATCTTATGCTGGAGAAGGAAAAGACTGAAGCCTGGATCCAGACAGAGGGGGTAACGTGTCCTGGAAAGAGAATCCACAGAGTTCTGAGAACTTCGCAGACCACCTCGCCGAGTCTGGAAGCGAGGCACCAATGATGGTCAGGACACGCCGTGACCAGGACTGCCGAGCTACACACACGTCTTGCCTTCAGTTAACCTTGACACTGAGAGTGGAAGACAGACTGGGGCCGACAAGGGGGCGGAGCCTGTTTGTCCCTCTTCTCAAGGTGGCCACATTGACCGACTTCCCGCCTCTCTGTTCTCTACCCCGTCTCGTTAGTTGAGGCTGAGCCCAGATGACAGCATTGCCAGGACCCAGGCCTGGACCCAGCAACTCTGCTAACAGTGTCCTTCTGCAGATGTGTCTGTGTAACTGTGTGTGCCGAGAGCGTGTGCTGTGTGTATGCTAAGTGTAGGCATGTGCATACTCATTTGTACAGGTTAGACCTCTGCCCATGGGGGAATCCTCATCCCAAGGCCTTTCCCTCCAGAGCCTTCTGCCTGTAAGAATATTCTTGTTAGAATTGGACCAGACCACCACCTAGCCTTCCCTGCTCACAGATACTGAGAGACAGTCATGAGTGCACAACTAATAGAGTTCCACCTGGGAGTGAGCTTATGTCAAAACGGGTATCGCTGCGAAGAGACATATGACCACAGCAACTCTTATAAAACAAAACAAAACAAAAACATTTAATTGGGGCTGGTTTACAGGTTCAGAGGTTCAGTTCATTATCATCATGGCAGGGAGCATGGCGGCCTGCGGGCAGACACAGTGCTAGAGAAGGAGCTGAGAGTCCTACATCTTGATCTGAAGGCAACCAGGAAGAGACAGGATTAGTTTCATGCTGGCCAGAGCTTGAGCATTTATATGACCTCCAAGCCCCGCCTCCACAGTGACGCACTTCCTCTAACAAGGCCACACCTTCTCCAATAAGGCCACACCTCCTAATAGTACCACTGCCTATGGCCAAGCCTTCAAACATGTGAGCCAGTGGGTGTCACACCCATCAAACCACACAGAGTCCACAGGTCCTGCTCCTCATCCTGTTTCCTCCTGCCTGGCTGGGGGTCAGGGAGCCAGGCCACAGGGTTATGCCGTTCCTCCATCTTTAGAAAGCTAAAAGAAGAGGCATCTCTTCTTAATGAGGGCTCTGTGTCCTCTCTTCAGAGACCCCAGCGCTGTCTGTCTCAAGTGTGAGCCTGAATTCTCAGCTCGCCATGCAGTTGTGTCTCTGTGTGCCTATGTGTATGTGTGTGTGTGTGTGTGTGTCTGTCTGTCTGTCTGTCTGTCTGTCTGTTCATGGGGTTAATGACTCTTCTAACAAACTCCCCACTGACAATAATCCATCTCAGTGTCCCTCTTGGAGCCTCTCCTGTTTTCTCCCAATCTTATGACAGTTGTAAAAACCTCTCTCTCAACCTTGGTGCATTCTGGTTGTGAGTAATCACCGTCTCCCTTCACCTCAATTATATAATGAGATTTGAGCCTCACTCTTTGTGTATGTGTGCTGTGAAAGTATGTATGTGTGTGCTATGTACTGTGTGTGTGTGATGTACATGGTGTGTGTGTGTGTGTGTATGTGGTGTTGTTTATGTGTAGATATATGTGTGTGTGTGGTGTGTATATGTGTTGTGTATGTATGTGTGTTGTGTGTTATGTGTATATTTGTGTTTGTGGTGTGTTTTGTATGTGGTTGTATGTGTGTGGTGTGTATGTATGTGATGGTATGTGTATGTGGTGTGGTGTGGCATGTATGTCTATGGTGTTGTGTGTGTGGCGTGCGTGGTAGGTGTGGTTGTATGTGTGTGTGTGTGGTATTTTATATGTGGTTGTAAGTGAATGGTGTGTATGTATGTGGTGTGTGTGGTGGTGTGTATGTGTGTGGTATATGTGTGCATGTTGGTGTGTGTGTGTTGTGTGTGTGCTGTAACATGTATGTGTGTGTGGTGTGTGTGGTATTGTGTGTGTTGGTGTGTGTATGTTGTGTGTGTGCTGTGCTGTGTATGTGTGTGTGGTGTGTGTAGTATTGTGTGTGTGGCGTATATGTATGTGGTGTTGTACATGTGGTGTGTGTGTGGCATGGTAGGTGTGGTATATATGTATGTGATGGTGGTGGTGGTGGTGGGATGTGTGTGTGTGCGCGTGCGCGTGTGTGCGCGAGTGTGTACACACCCCTGGAAGCCAGAGGTCTAGGATGACTGCCTGGTCTAGTGACCACACTCTGCTCCTCTCTCTCTCTGCTCCTCAGCAGGGAGGGCCACTCTGGGCCCGAGGACCTCTTTGGTGGCTTCATTCGTCTTCATTTTTAATTGAACATTCCGCTCGTCCTCATCTGGGAGGACATCCAACAGGTGGAAGGCAGCCTGCGTTTGTCCTCTGTCGTGACTAAGGAGCCGCCGGGTTCAGCGTGCCGACTCTCAGCTTATTAAGGACGACGTTTCTTTTGATTTAAGCGTATTTTTACCTCGCCAAGTGCCGTTATGGAGGGCGGTGGCAAGAGAAAGCCTATTCAGAGCTGCAGTATATTTAGTTTCTTTTCATAAATTGTCTAGATTGCGTTTTAAAGGAGTGGAAATTGAATCGAGTCTTTTTTAAATTGCCAAAGCCAATTAGCTGAGAAAGTGTTTAATTATGGGAGAAAGGCGGAGATGCACAGGCGTGGTGCCTCTCTTCCACAGCCCTCGGCCAGCTCTCTCTGCTCCTCTTCCCTGCTCTCCCCAAAGGGCCTCTGGCTCCACCTCAGATCTTAGCTGGGACCATCTCCCAGGTGAGCTTGGCCCGGATGCTACTGAAGGGGTGCTGCCGTCTAGGTCCGGGGGGAGTCTCTTTCTTCTCAGGCCACGGCTGAAGGAGTGTCTGCCATGGTGGAGGCGTTCTCAACGTTCCATCTTCTCTTCTGTAGCTGTGGACGGTCTGTCTTTGCTTGTAGCCAAATCAAAGCTTGAGGGGCTTGAATTGCAGGAGACACTGAAAATCTTTAAAGATAGGGAGCTGCTAAGACCCCAGAGTTAGGAAGTTCATCTCTCAGGGAAGGAAAGTTCTCTGTTGGGTCATCCCTGGAACAGGCTTTGTAAACTCAGATGTGTCCCGGCCCCTCCCCTCTGGCAGCTGGCCCCACCCACAGCTCAGCACTCTGATCTCAAGGCAGGAAGGTACCCCAAAGACCACTTCTGGGAGCTCTCCTGCCTATGGTGTCATGGGGGCAAGAAGCCACGCCCACTCATTTGCATGCCAGCTACTTAGCGGGTTCCAAAAGTCATCAGGTCATCTGCAAAGTCTAAAACACATCTGGTCCTTTCAGAGCAAGCTTGCTGACTGCTGTGTTAAAGGTTTGGACATGAGAGCTGGCCTTCTTCAGACCCTACTCACTCCCCTGCTGCTTCGTGTGTGTGTGTGTGTGTGTGTGTGTGTGTGTGTGTGTGAGAAAATAGGCAAGCAGAGTTAACCGTTTCCTCCTTTGACTGAGTGGATCTGGCATTCGGTGTGGGACTATCAAGACTGTCACTCATTAAAATTCCTACTCATTCCAAGAGAGGAAAATGAATCCGAGTGCTCAGGGACCAGCCTGATCGGCCACCAACCATCTGCCACCGGGGCTACCCGTGGTAACTTCAGTCACGTTCCTCCGAGGGAGGAGGGCTCCAGACATCTTTGTTTTAAAAATTAAAAGTGTGTATGTGCGTGTGTGTGTGTGTGTGTGTGTGTGTGCCTGTGTGTAAGCAAGCACTCATGCAGGTGTTGGTTTGTGTATACATGCCTCTGTGTGTGTGTGCATATGTGTGTGCACACAAATGTGCTGAGGTATGTGAGTTTGAAGGTCAGAAGACAACCTTGGGTGTCTGCCCTCACACCTCCTTTGAGACAGGGTTTCTTATCATTTGCTTCCGTTTATGCTGTGAATGTGAACTTTTGCCCTCACCTTCTACTTGCCATAGGGGCTTCTGGGATTACGCATGCCACACCCAGCTTTTCCGTGAATTCTGATAACCCACATTCCAGTGCTCACGACCATGATGCCTGAGCTCTGCTCACTGAGACATCCCCCTTGCCTGTCTGTCTTAGTTAGGGTTTTACTGCTGTGAACAAGCACCATGACCAAGGCAACACTTATAAGGACAACATTTAATTGGGGCCGGCTTACGGGTTCAGAGGTTCAGTTCATTATCATCAAGGCGAGAGCATGGCAGCATCCAGGCAGGCATGGTGCAGGAGGAGCTGAGTTCTGCATCTTCATCTGAAGGCTCTTAGAATACTGGCTTCTAGGCAGCTAGGATGAGGGTCTTAAAGCCCATATCCACAGTGACACACCCATTCCAACAAGGCCACGCCCACCCAACATGGCCACACCCACCCCAACAAGGCCACACCCACTTCAACAAGGCCACACCCATTCCAACAAGGCCACATCTCCAGATACTGCCACTCCCTGGGCGGAGCATATACAAAGGACCACGCTGTCATTGCTCCTGAATGAGGGGAGTAGTTTTGCTTGTGCACGCTCACACAGCTGTGGTCTCCGGGTTCCGACGGCAGCAGAGTCCAGCCCAGAGAATGGCGGGACTGTCGGTGTGTAAAGGCTGTGAGAACTCTGTTTCTGCCTTCGTGTTCCATCATGACAGCGAGGGGCAATATTTAGACAGCATGGTAGCACTTATGTTCTAAGTGTGGACATAAACTTCTTGTTTTCCACAGGAAGAGAAATCGATAACGCCAGAGTGATGCTGCCTTAGATCTGCCTGAGAGACTCTTGACTCTGCTCCAAGCTGCAGACAGAGGCGGAGGCAGGCGAAATATCTCAGCAGTTAACTGTAGCTGTGGTCGGGAGGGGATGAGACTCACGGTGACTCTCAGTGGCTGGCTTGGATGAATCTAGACTTTTCCTAAGGGCCACTTGCTCTTACGGTGACATCTGGAGGAGGCCTCGCAGGCCCAGCCTGCTCAGCAGCCCGAGACACATCAATCCTCTTTCCATTAAAAGTCGGGCCAGTTTGACCACCGGGGCCTCATACTTAAAACTGACTGTTCAGATGCAGCTACTGTCTCTCCCTTGTCTGCCTGAGGATTGCTGCCCTCCTGGGAACAGGGTACCCGTGAGTGTGCTCTCCTCCTCATGGATGGCCAGCTGACTGCTGGGACCAGGTCTATCAGGAAGCAGTGGGTGTTGGTAGCTGTGTGCTTTGGAGGAACGGGGTGGGGGGGTTGCCACTGTAGATTTAAGCCTTGGAAGGACCGTGTTGGGGGAAAGGTAGTGAGAAGGATGCTGGTAAGGCTAGAGAAGCCGTGCCCCTAGCCAGACACAGTCACCCAGCTTTGCAGATATTAGTTTGGGTTTAATCATCTGCCCTATGGGGGTCTAGCATTTCCAAAATGCCGCAATAATCCGGAAGAGAAAGATAGTGGGGGGTGCTCCACACAGCCAGCTCAGAGCTGAGATATGAAAAGTCCCCATGCTTTCTGAAAGAAAGGAAACTCAGTTCTGATCTTGTATCTTCGGGAATCATTCATAGCTTGAGTGGATTCAGCTCATTGTATCTGGGGACTCTCCTGCAAGGACTAAGTCGCTAGGAAAATTGGCAGACTGCATCCAGGTCAGAGAGATGGGGAGATGGTGTGGATGGATGGATGCACAGAGGGGTGGATGGATAGATGGATGGATGGACTGATGGGCGGATGGGTGCACTGATGGACAAAGGGGAAGTATTGGAGGAGAAATGAAGGGATGGCAGATAGACAAGGGAAGCATAAGTGTAGACGGACAGAAGGATTGATGGGAGGAAGGATGAACAGGCTCCCTTTGGGGGACCGGGGACTATATTAATCATATCTACCTTCCCTGAAGCTCTGGAGAAGAACATAGGGTTGGCTCTTATTAGGCTCCAGGACAATGCATGTTGGCCTGGGAGGAGGTCCAACTGTCATGTGTCCTCTCGCTGGGAAGGGGCAGCTGTCATTGCCCTGTTGGTCACTGGAGGCTCTGGGGGTGCAGATGCTTGTCACTGAGACCTGGCAGCCTCTCTTCAGTCGGCCACACGGGGCCTGGAAATCCTGATATTCGCAGAAGACTATGCCATTCTGTGGTGTCTAAGTGCCCACCACTGCCAAGAGAGGTCTCCTGGAGGGGGCCAGTGTCCTAGTGGTGTTTGGTGGTGGCATTTGGTGGTGGCAGGAGTGTAAGCAAGTGAAATGCTAAAGTCTTTGTTAGGGCACTGCTTTAATAATTCCTGTACCTGATGGGTGTGCTTAGGGTTCTCTGTGTGCACGCACGCATGTATGTGTGTGCACACGTGTGTGTGCATGTATGTCTGTGTGTTCATGCATGTGTATGTGTGCATGTACATGTGTGTATGTGCATACATGCATGGATATGTGTATATGTGTACATGTATGCGCTTGTATGTATTTGTGTATGCATGTGTGTATATGCATGCATGTATGCATGTATGTGTGGATGTGTGTATGTATGCGCGTGTGTATATTTGTGTGTATGTGTGCATGTATGTGTGTGTGTGTATGTGCATGCATGTATGCATGGATGTATGTGCATGCATGTGTGGTGTATGTGTGTGTGTGATGTATGTATGTATGCTGTCTGAGGGGATTCCCATAGTTCAAAGGATGCTCTTCTCATAGACATCAGTATCAGTTGCATAGGATCTGGGAGAAGCAGCCTGGTTTCTTGGGGTAGGAATAGATAGAGCCAACCCATATAGAGAGGGAGCAACCTGAGGCCTGAGAAAACAGGAAGATTTGTGGGGCTTAGTGGGAACTGAAGTGTAAATGCTCTAATAACTATTCTGGATGATCCGGGATCATCTCATCTCAAGGTTCCAACTTTAAACACCGGCAAAGGCCTTGCATCCTGATGAGTCGCCCTCCACGTGCAAGGTTAGGCCAGATGGAGGCCCCAGTCAGCACCTGCCCTCGGCGTCCACAAGCTCAGACTGACACCGCCCCCCCCAGGAATAAGAATTCGCCCCAAGACTTGCTAGGCACAGGGAGTCTGGGCAGGAGCAGAGAGACTCTCGGGACTGGCTTTTCTTTCTCAGGAAGTAGTGGAGCTGCTGGCCAGGGGCCTCTCTGGCCTGCCTGTCTCTCTGGATAATTACCCTCTCTGGATGTTTTTGTACCACTTTCTAATTCTCTTGGTGCCTCCGCTGTCTTCTGCTTAGAAACCCTTGTGTCTAGCTAGGCCTTCTATCCTATGCAGGCCGTTATGATTTCCGGAAGTCCGAATCTGTCCTGCCTCGGTACACATATTCATATGTGTGTGAATCCATGCATGTCCTTGCACAGAGGCCGGAGGTCAGCGTTGGACTCCTTCCTCAGCCATCTCTCCACCTTGGTTTTGGAAACAGGCTCCCTCACTGAGCCCAGAGCTCACCGATTTGACCAGGCTGGTTGACCACAGGGACTCTGGGATCCTTCCCAGGGCTTTCAGGGACACATGCTGCTGCACCTGGATTTTGTCCTGGGCGTTGGAGATTTGAACTCAGATCTTTGTGACTATCCAGTCTTCACTCTTGCCCTGCTTGGTGCCCCAAGCACACAGGCGAGGATCCTTCTCTCTGCTCTGCCAGCTCAGCTCCCGTGATGGAGTCTCCCCCACAGATGTGACGACTCTCCTTCCTCTCCTCCCGGTCTGCTTTGATTAGGTTCCACGAAGCATCCCCTTGCCGCCAGTTCTGGTTTAGTAATTACTGTATCTTTTAGGTTCAAAGAAACCTGCATTTCCCTTTTAGTCATTTAACAGAACATTTCACGCCATCAGGGCTAAATTAAATGCCTTCCAGGTCCCCCAGCCTCTCCGGACAGCCCAGCACCGATACTTGTATTCCCGGGAGAGGCTGTGTTTCTTTCCTCTATTTCCCTCTCTGAGAGACAGTTGGGTGTGGGCCAGTCTCTCATGTGTCACAGAGATCTCAGAGGTCTGTTCCTAGGGCCAGTGGTATAAAACCTAGTAAAACGAGCTGGTGAAAACTTCCTGCCCTTGCAAGCCCAGGAAGATGGCTCCCTGGCACAATGACCTCCCCTGACACTCAATCAACAGCTGGTTACGCCATTTTGTTGGAGAATGTTGGCTTTTGAGGTGGGAGCTGCCGGGGCTGTGCACACTCTTAGGACGATGTGTTCTGGCTTGCTCACACTTAGGTGGGTGCCTTAGATGCTCCCTGGATACCTCTTGAGGCCTCTGCCATCCCAGACCAAAGAACAGTCTCAGCGTGCTCCTCTGCTCTGCTCCTCTCCCTCTGACCAGCCATCGGCAAGATGCATTTGTGAAGCTGGAGATGGAATGGGACACCCGCTGTTTCAAGCTTCCCAGAGCCCTGTGGCTATGGCGAGGGAAGTCAGGCCATTTTGAATCTTCTGGGTTCTGATGATGCTCACTGCCTCAGTTTACCCACTACCCTTTCTCTGTGTAGATTCTGTGGGGAGACATGTTGCTGCTGCTGCTGCTCTTCCTCCTGCTCGGGTGTCTGTCATACACCGCTGCCCACGGAGAGGCCCTGTCACAGACAGCTCTGTTCACCATGGGGAAGTCTCACCCACAGAACCTAGGAGAGAGAGAGAGAGAGAGAGAGAGCGAGAGCGAGCCCCTTCCCCTCTTCCTCTGTCCTTCCTCTGGATGCTTCTGTTCACAGTCCCCCAGCCCCTGGCCTACCTACCTCAGGAGGCTCTGCATTCCGAGCCTCAGGCTAGCCCCTTGGAAGTGATGGTGCTGGTGCTGTTTCTCCCTCACACACTTAGCTTGCCTTTTGTCTTGAGGTGATTTGGAGCCCAGCCAGGAAAGTGTTGGAGGCCCAGGAAAGCCTTCCTCTCATTTCCCAATCTGAGAACAAGCAAGTCGGTTACTGTGTCAGACGCCACCTGAACTCCTCGTGCTCTTCGCTGACTGCGTCAGCTCCCGGTCTCCCTCCTGCCCCGCTTCTCCACCAGGACGGAGGTGGCTCCTGTAGCGGCCATTCCTGGTTGTCAACTTGACTATATGGAATGAACTACAATCCAGAGTTGGAAGGCTCACATGTGATTCTAATCTGGAGGCTTGGAGATACAAGTTTCTGACCTGGGTCTTGGCTCGGAATCAAGAGGCACAGTGGCTATGAATCCCAGAATAAGACAGGGAAATCTCTGAGTTCAAGGTCATCTAGGATTAAAGGCCCGGCGGCACACGCCTTTAATCTGAACCACACCTTCTGCTAGAGACCTGCATAAGGACTTTGGAAGAAGGAAGATTCACTCTCTTCTTCTGCCTGTTTGCCTTGTGGGACTGAGTAACTGCTAGATCCTTGGGCTTCTGTCCACAGCTGCTGCTGACCATTGTTGGGGCGTTGGACTACAGACTGTAAGTCATTGACAAACTCCCTTACTATATGGAGACTGCCCGTATGTCCTGTGGCTCTAGAGAACCCCGACTGACGCAGCTCCCATCCCTCTGCGACTGCAGGCCCCAAGTCAACTCTTCTTTCTTGAGCTGCCTTGGCTATGGTGCTTTATCGGGGCAACAGTAGAGTATCCAAGACCTTCAGGAGGCTACACTGTGTGACCCTGCTCCTGGGAAGACACAGACACACTCCTGCTGTTCTAGAGAGGGAACTGACCACAGGAGGGACACCCCCAAAGTCCATCTTGGTGCACAAATGACTTTTCTTGGTGTTGCTTATAGGAATATGGGTGAGTGGTGACTTATGGGGGCTCAAAGACAGCTGTATCACCAAAAACACACCCCAGCACGGGTGACAGCTCGCAAAAGCTGGAGCCCTCAGGCACCCTGCACAGCCCGCAGGCAGCTCAACAGGCTGGGGAGTGTCCTTTCCAGGTACCTCGGTTGGTCTGAGTTCCTTCTAGGCAGCTCAGTGTATCTGTGATGTCTCCTAGCAGGGTTTACTGTTTATACCGGGGAGAAGGAAGAGCCTGGTGAATCTGATCAGTTTCAGGGACTTCCTGAAGCTATTTGAGCTGTTTAATTCCAGTCTTCAGGAGATCCCCCCAAGACAGAAGGTTTTATCTGAGAGAAGATTACTATACTCCAGCAGGCAGGGCAATTGCCTGCTCTCACCTGGGGCTGTAACACAGAGGGCCCTGCTGGGATGTCAGACACACACCTGCTGTATTAACAGCTCTCCTTGTTGCTGTGACAAGATCCCAGACAAGGACAACTTCAGAAGGGTAAATGAGTTGATTCCTTTTTAAGTGTAAATTTTATTTTATGCGTGTGAGTGTTTTGCTGGCATGCGTGCCTGTGCATCTCGTGCATGCCTGCTGCTTGTGGAGTCCAGAGGAGGGCACTGAATCCCTTGGAGCTGGAGTAATAGACTGTTCTGAGTCACCGTGGAGGTGGGGCTGAACCTGGATCCTCTGTGAAAGCTGCCAGCGCTCGCTCGTCACCATGGACTTATCTCTCCAGCCCTAGGGAATGTTTCTTTTGACTCATAGTTTGAAGGTATAGAAAGTCCATCACCATGGGCAAGTCACTGCAGCTGGATGGTGGCACAGCTGGTCACATTGCTCTTGTGGTCAGAAAGGAGAGAGAAAGGGAGGGGGAAAGGAAGAGGGAGAGCAGAGAGGGGGAGAGGAGGAGGGAGAGAGGGAGATGGGGAGTGAGAGGAGGAGGGGGACAGGGAGGGGAAAGGGGAGGGCAGGGAGAGGTAGGGGGTGAGGGAAAGATGGGGAGGGGGGAGGGGAGGAGGGGGAGAGGAGGAGAGGGCAGGGAAGAGGGAGGGGGAAGGGAAGGGAGGAGAGGAAGAGGGAGAAATGGGAAGGGGAAGGGAGGAGGGGGAAGGGGAAGAGGGAGAAGGAGGGAGGGAGAGAGGAAGAGGGAGAGATGAGGAGAGGGGGAAGGGGAGGAAGTGGAGAAAGGGAGAGGGAGGAGGATGGGGAGGGAAAGAGGGAGAAGGAGGAGAAGAGGGAGGGGGAAGGGTAGAGAGAAGGGGAGGGGGAGGGGGAAGAAGAGGGGACAAGGAGAAGGGAGAGGCGTGGGGAGGAGGAGGGGAGGGGGAGAGGGATGGGGAGGAGGGAGAAAGGAATGAGGGTTGCATATTTATTCAGTGGGCATGAACTGGTGCCACCCACATTCAGGGGGGTCATCTTCTTCCCTAGTTAAACGGTTCTGAAAACACCACACCATCCCCAGCTCCCAACTCACCGTCATCCTTATGCACAGGCATGGGCACCATCTCCACCCAGAAACCTCCTTGGCTGTGGGTGATCTCACAGTGGGCAGTTGGAGAGGTGCTCCAAAACCGTCACAGGCACTAGACAGGGAAGTGCAGACAGTCAGGGCGGGGTTTAGGAATCTCTGTGGCAATTTTCTGCGTAATTTCATGTCTATTGAATCTAATAAAAAGATTGGGGAATTATAGTTTTCATCTCGTTTTCTTCTGGTCATTTCCTGGGATTGTTTCCAGAGAACATTGGTTGGTGAAACAGTAGAGTTAACGTGCTTCCCAAGGACAGAGAGGAGGACCCTGGGCTAAGAAGGCAGATGAGACACGTCAGGGCTGTATCATATTAAAGATGCGGTGTGTGTGGTCAGGAGAATTCTTTTCTTCCTTTAGAGAAACTTAGTAGTTTTGAAAGAATGAGAAACACAATCTAACTCCCCAGTGCCTAACTCTCCAATGACCCCAAGAAGTCAGAAGCTTAGGAATGCTATCTCACTCCTAAGAAGCCCTAAAAACCTCAAATCCCAGACCCTGCTCTCTGCCAGTAAATAAGTAAAAGGTCACATTTCTTAAGCCTGCTCTCTGTAAGGAGCTAGGTGAAAGGGCCTAAGATAGGCCCTTAAGTACTTGATCCTGGTCTAGTAAGATAACAGGAAATGAGCTGACTGACCGCTTATCTAGCTTCTGTAAACTGCTTGTGCCATAGAAGGAAAGCCCTTGTGACCTATTTTAACTACAATCTGTCTCCTCCCCCCCGCAGCCTGTGCAAATGTGGACCTCCAAGACTATAGGAAACTGATTGGTCCACGGAGCGCGGGCTTGGATGATTTGAAATGACTGGCCTAGAAACTATCGAGTGGTACAAATCGATTGGCCTGCTCTGCGCAGGCTCTCGACGCTAAGGAATGATTGGTTTGTGATGAGCAGCCTTTGTTGTAACCATAAAAGCTGTCCCGATTCTGCACTCGGGGTCCTCAGTCCTCTATCCCTGCCTGGTATACTACTGTGGACCCCAGCGCGCTTGGAATAAAAGTCCTCTTGCTGTTTGCATCAAGACCGTTTCTCGTGAGTGATTTGTGGTGTCGCCTTTCCTGAGTCGAGGTGTGGGGGTTCCTCGCTTTGAGGGTCTTTCAGTTTCATTAATATTTTTAATCCTTTTAAAATTTCATTTTGTTTTTTTCAAGCTACAGAATTTTGTGTGTGCAGGCACAAGACCCACATGAGATCAAGCCAGCTCAAGTCCCAGCATGGGTGTGGGAGGGGCTCAAGAAGTCCGGTCAGGATCTCAGGAGGTATTAGCCAGGAGGATTCTGAGCTTCCTTAGTGGTGGCTTAGTCCATCTCAGAGGGAGTGGCAGAGCCTAGATGATGTATGTAGGAGACAGACAGGACATCAGCTAGTGTGGGATTCTGTGGGACCTTGGTCTTAGATTCTTGGCCTACATTTTTAAAAATGGTGTTTATCCCCCCCCCACCATTTCCTGTGTGTTGTGAATAGCCTTGGGCTTGTATTTTGATGCTAATTCCTCTCCTCAGAGGGACTGTATATGAGGAGTTGCCTTGTGAACCTTCTCCCCACCTTAACTTTTCAAATAAAGGCTTGAGCCAATGATTGGGCAGGAGGGAGGGGAGGAGCTGAGAGTTTGGGGGAGGAGAAAAGGATCTACAGAAAGTGGGAGGAGCTACAAGGGATCAATGGAGAGGCTGCAGAGAGAGAAGCTTCTGGCTTGGAGAAACCACAAGTTATATGGAATAATATAGATGGGAATAGAGTAGTGTAGTGGGGGAATCTGCCCGATCTAGGCTTATAGCTTGTATTGTTACTCATTGAGTTGAGATTTCTTTTACTGGGTTATTGGGTTGGAAACAAAGTAGCAACACCTGTGCATTGGTGTTTTGTTTGCGTGCATGTCTAGGTGAGGGTGTCAGATCCCCTGGAACTGGAGCTACGGACAGTTGTGAGCTGCCATGTGGGTGCTGGGAACTGACCCCAGACTGAACTCGGGTCCTCTGGAAGAGCCGCCAGTGTTCTTTAACTGCTGAGCTATCTCTCCAGCCCCCAGCATACATTTTTTTTTAAATCAAGGCATTCTTATGTAAGACTGTGAAGAGCTGTGACTCATGGGACTCTGAACTGACCCACCGCAGGTTTGAGATCCAAGCACCACGCTGGAAGACACAGGCCTCAGACTGCTGGATATCTCCTGTGTTTAGACAAGTTTTGCTTGGCCCTAAGAAATCCACCCTCACCCCACCCAGGGGGTGAAGGAGACTGTGGAACGAAGACCCAATGAAGCAAGAGACAGAGTGGGGTTGAAGGACGCTGAGCGTCCTTCTGATTCTCTTGGGTCTTCTGTCTCTGTGCTCTGTGTTTCCATTCGCGTGGCTTCAGTGTTCCCTGAGTTTATGGGTTTGAGTCCCAGCAGTTGTTGGCTTCTTTGGTCTAAGGCTAAGCATTGGCCATGAGGAAGCCAGGTTAGCTCAGGCTGGCACAGCACAGAAGCTGCGTTAGCTCAGGCTGGCGCGGCACTCCATGGAGTGTCTGCAGAGCATCCTCACCACACTCTCAGTGAGACTGGAGAGTTGATACAAGCTAAAGTCATCCGAGAGGAGGGAACCGCAATTAAGAAAACGTCTCCATAAGATCAGGTAGCATGCAAGCCTGTGATTGATGGTGTGAGTGTGTGTGTGTGTGTGTGTGTGTGTGTGTGTGTGTATGTATGTGTGTTTGTGTGTATGTGGTGTGTGTGTGTGTGTGTATCCCAGCCCATTGTGGGTGATGTTGTCCCTGGTCTTGGGTTTTATGAGAAATCAGGTATAAACCAGTAAGCAGCATCCTTCACGGCCTCTACATCAGCTCCTGCCTCCAGGTTCCTGCCCTGTTTGAGTTCCTGTCCTGACTTCCTCCAGTGGTGGATTACAATGTGGACGTGTGAGCCACATAAACCCTTTCCTCCCCAAGGTGTTTTTGGTCATGGTGTTTCATCACAGCAATAGTGACCTTGACAAGACATACAGCATTTGCAGAATTCTCAGAAAATGTTGGGGGTCCACCCCAGAGGGTGTGGCACCTGAGTATCTTCTGTTGGGGCTCACCTGAAGCCTTCCCAGGATGGGTCAGTCAGGACCTACTAACAGGGGTGAAGCTGTGTGTGTGTGCATATGTGTATGTATGTGTGTATGTGTATGCATGTATGTATATATGTTTGTTATGTGTGTTTCTGTGTTATGTGTGTATGTGTGTATGTGTGTTGTGTGTATGTGCATGTATATGTATGTGTTTATGTGTTATGTGTGTATGTGTGTATTCATGTGTATGTGGGTATATGCATGTTCATATGTTTGTGGTGTGTGTTTTCTATATGTATGTGTCTATATGTGTGTGCATACATGTGTCTGTATCTGTATATGTGTGTGTCCACATGTGTGCAATGTATGTACGTATGTATATATGTGTGTGCATGTAAGTTAACATAGTGTTTAGGTTGGGGCTCTCTAGAGTTGTGTCTTCATTGGGTCTTCTTGGATGGAGACCCGCGCTGTAGGGCAGTTTCAGAGATAAACTCTGATTGCCCTTGCTCTGCCCAGCTGTGCCTTCCAAGAAACCATCTCCCCTACCTCTCTCCCTCTTCCCCACAGGCTAGTGAGAGAGGACTGTCCCTGCCCTGTGGGAGAAGAGGAGATATTTACAGTATTGACATGGCTGACTCTGCGAGACACAGCCAACACCAACAGATTCCTCTATGATCTCTTTCCGAATCTCTCCAGACAGACAACTCGACGAGGTACCCTCCATCATGCCCGGAGGAGCAGCTTCTAAATGGAATAACGTCTCAATGAAAACTTCCCTCAACAAGTTGCCAGAAATAAATGATAAGCTTTGGTCTGGTGGATGACAAAGACCTCAAACAGGCATCAGGACGTACTAAAGGGAGACAGATGATATCGGAAGCAGAGCGTGGGACCACAACCCCCTGCGCCGAGCAGAGTGGCAGAACCTATCAGTCTCTTTCCTGTCCCTACAGACGGAGCATGAAAAACAGCCAGGGAGGGAATGAGCAAACATCCCATCCATCACTCTGACAGCACGCACAGGCTCACTGCGACACAGACCCAAACGAAACCTGTAAATTTGCCAGAGGGGATCCTATAAGTTCTGACACACCTTGGCTCCTAGGTTTGACTAGGAGATTTCTGGAAGAAAAGGTAAGAGCGGGATCACTGCCTGAGGGAAGGGCTTTCCCTCTTAGTCCTGGAGTTTGGGGGCTTCCTTGCTGTCCCCCACCCCCACCCCTGTCCCAGGAGGTGCTTCTGAGTGCCCCTCCTCTCATCACTGATATCCAGCCTGGTTTCCTTCACAGGCTTCCGGTTTCTCAGTGGTAGAAACTTTGTTTGATGGGCAGTTCTGGATTCAGCAGAACAGTTGGTACCCAACAGGTGTGGAAGAAACCAACGCCCTGTTGTTGGGAGTACGCGCCTCTAGCTCAGAAGCTATTGGTAGTCAGTGGCTGCTCATGGAAGGGACAGTTACCTTCCGTAGGTGTGTGGTGGCCCCTGGCTGGTAGTTGGCCAGTGCCTCATGGATGGTCCCACACCCATGTGTATATGGGAAGTGCTTACTGGACTCAGAGGGTCAAAAATAAACCGTGAAATTAGGATCAGTGATTCCCAACCTGTGGATTTTTGACCCTTTTGGAGGTAGAGTGATCTTTCTCAGGGATCACCTAAGACCACTGGAAAACACACACATTTATAGTATGATTCATAACAGTAGCAGAATTACAGTTATGAAGTAGTAACGATAAAAATTGTATGTTGGGGGGGTTACCATAGTATGAGGAGTTGTATTGAAGGGTCCCAGCCTTAGGAAGGTTAAACGCTGTCTAAGATGGTCTGGGAAGAGTTGTAAGCAAAAAACTGAGGCTGGATATGATCAGAACACACTGTGTTCCCTTATGAATTTCCCAAAGAATTTTTAGACTTTTTTTGAGGGAAATAATCTATCAACAGGTTGCAAGATATTTCCTATCCATTCACATTGAGGCAGTGAGAGGCCAGTGATTGGAGGAGAGAGAGGAGGCGGAGCTAAGAGAGGAAAGGGAGGAGAGACAGCGAGGCTCGGTGGATGAGTGGGGCGGAGGAGGCAGGGATACCCAGATGGCTTCAGACGCATTTCTGGTGTTTTGGAGAGGTTAGATAACTGGGATAAGACTTTATCGTGGTAAATTGGCATTATGTAATTGGGAGTTTTATATACAAAAGATATTTGGTTAACTTCAAGTTTAAGAGTCATGCTTTACCGGATACTTGGAAGGAGTGGGGCAGAGGCCTGGTGGGGTGGTACTCCTTGTTAATTAGTTACCGACTACATTAACACTGTGATAGTGAAGGGTCTGGAAGGGGCCATGCGGGTTCCTCTCCAGGCTCTGAAGTTCCCCGATATATGCATGCGCTAAAATACAGCCATGTTGAGCTGGGGGCGGGGGGTGGTGGTGCGGTGCGGCTCAGCAGTTAGAAGCATGTGTCTCTCCCCCGGAGGACCCAGGTTCAATTCCTGGCACCCACATGGTGGCTCACAGCGGCTTACAACATCAGTTCTAGTTGATCTGACTCTGTCTTCTGCCCTTCATGGGCATGTACATGCATGTGCCAGGCATGTACACGGCACACATAATGCAAACATGCAGGCAAAGATGCATACACACAAAATGAATACAAAAAAAGTTAAAATATAATCGCGTATTGTTTGATGGTGGAGCTCGTCTTGGCTCTGTGCCTTTCGGTTATTTGTTGCCCGGGTGAACATTGAACTAAGATGGCTTGGGTGGCACTAGATAATACATTTTGGAGTTATTATCCTGTGCGTAGCTAGCCACTAAATAGAACCGTCCTGATGTGCCCTGCGTCTGTGTCCATACTACAGATGCCTTTGATCCTATTCAGGAGCACTTGTGCATTCAGAGCATTGACACAGGCTCTGCCACCACCCACAGCCAGCTCCAAGCGGCTGTGACCTGAGGTCACCAATCTTCCTTACCCACTCCCCCAATCTGCCTTGTGCCTGTCTGAGCTCAAGCACCCCAGGGCCCCCATAGGAGAGGAGCTGTTCCGTCTTTGTCATTCCATGACCCGTCTGTGCCGCTTGGAGCCGACTTTCCTCTTTATTGTGTGTAGACATGTGTGTTCTCATCCACGAGTGTGCAGGTGGGCATATGCGCGAGGAGGCCAGAGGTCAAGCCTGGACATCATCCTCGGGTTCCAACTCATCCAACTTGTTCTTTAAGATGGGGTCTCAGATTGGCTTGAAGTTCATCGGTTCCATCGGCATGGCTGGTGGGCATGTGACACCATATCTGGTTTTTGTAAACCAGTTCTGGGGGGTCGGGGGTCGGACTCGGGTCTTTAAAGTGCTGGCACAGCCAACCATTTATCCATGCAGCCATGTCTCCAGCCCCACCCCTCTCCTTCAGGCTGAAGGAGGCTCTGATGCACTCTTCTGAGTCTGTGTGAGTGGCGGAGAGGTTGAGAGTCCTGAGACGCAGAGGTGAGCTGCTCACCAGGGATTACTGACTCTCCTCTCACCCAGGCAGCCAGCCAAGGTGCTTTCTCCTCGCTTCGACCTGGAACTGGAGCAGAGGCTTGCCTCTGTCCCGGATGTGGAGAGACCCTTGATGGTGGCTCAGGAGACGCAGGACGCAGCTCTTTTTACTGTGAGGGAGACTCGGGGGTCTCTGAGCTTCACGCATCAGGAGAGGAGGCAGCAGAGAAGGGTGGATAGGAAGGCGGAGACCGCTAGAGAACGTTTCTAGCTACAGAATGACTTTCCTCACTGTCTCCTTTGGTTTTTGCTTTCCAGCTACTTCTTGTGGCCCAAGCAGCTGGATCTTGACCAGCCCTGAGGTCCCTTCTGCCTCTCAGAAGTGTCTCAGGTCTGGCTGTCCCTGTGACAGGGTATTTAAGTGAAGTTAAAGCCAGTGACTTGCAAATGAAAGGCCCCTAAATCCTATCACCCTCTCCATAGCCACCACGCCCCAGTCTCTTCTCTCCCTCCCTCCCTCCCTCCCTCTCCCTCTCCCTCTCCCTCTCCCTCTCCCTCTCCCTCTCCCTCTCCCTCTCCCTCTCCCTCTCCCTCTCCCTCTCCCTCTCCCTCTCCCTCTCCCTCTCCCTCTCCCTCTCCCTCGCTCCCTCCCTCCCTCTCCTCTCTCTCTCTCTCTCTCTCTCTCTCTCTCTCTCTCTCTCTCTCTCTCTTAGTTCAGGGCCTGTCATCTACTGTTGGTGAATCTGTGAATCTGTCATGTGCCGGGAAACTTGGCTCCATTATCGGCAGCCCGGGATTCGTCTTACTGTTTGCGAATTTTTTAAAAAAGTAATTGCCCGTTTTACCCCCCATTCTTCCTGTCTCTGTTGTGGATGTTCTTATTTAAAGTGAAGCCAGGAAGCTATTGTTAGCCCGGGGTTGGATCAAGGGAGCATACACACTCGTCAAAATGCGCCGTGACAAATCCGGGTTATTTTTCCCCCGCGAAGATAGTTTGCAGGCCCAGATTTAAAGCTAACTGGAGCTTCAAAGTGTATAATGTTCAAAGCATTTTCATGGTCTTTGATAAGCCGCTATGCACCCATCCCATCTGATGGGTGGCCTTGGGCGGGTGACAGAGGCATGCAGGCAAATGGAGAGGTGGGGGGGGGAATCAGAGCCAATCTCAGTGACCCATGGCCTCAGGACTAGGACAGGGTCTCCCTTTCTGACCTCACTTCTACCTGTGAGCTGGGACTTCTAAGCCCCGCAAATTTGAGAATCCCACCAACCAACTGCAGTTTCTTTGAGTAAAATGCCTTTGTGATGGCTGTTTGTCAATTTAACGGGATTTGGGGTCGCCATGGAAACTGTAGCCTCTGGTTGTGACTACAAGGGTGTTTGCAAAGAGGGTGAACTAAGGAGAGAAAGCCCACTGTGCTGGCTGGTTTTGAGTGTCGACTGGACACAGGCTGGAGTTATCACAGAGAAAGGAGCTTCAGTTGAGGAAATGCCTCTGTGAGATCCAGCTGTGGAAGGAACATTTCCTCAATCAGTGATCAAGGGGGAGGGCCCCTTGTGGGTGGGGCCATCCCTGGGCTGGTGGTCCTGGGTTCTATAAGAGAGCAGGCTGAGCAAGCAGCAAGCCAGTAAGGAACATCCCTCCATGGCCTCTGCATCAGCTCCTGCTTCCTGACCTGCTTGAGTTCCAGTCCTGACCTCCTTTGGTGATGAACAGCAGTGTAGAAGTGTAAGCTGAATAAACCCTTTCCTCCCCAGCTTGCTTCTTGGTCATGTTTCTGCAGGAATAGAAACCCTGACTGAGACAGCCACCCTATGTGTGGTGGCATTGTCCCACAGGCTGGGGCCCTGGACTGGATAAAGAGGAAAGTGTGCAGAGCACCAGTCTTTCCCTCCCCCTCTCCCTTCCCTTTCCTCTCCCCCTCCCCTTTCCTCCTCCCCACCTCTGCCTCCCTCCCTCCCTCCCTCCTTTCTCTCTCTCTCTTTCTCTCTCTCTCTCTCTCTCTCTCTCTCTCTCTCTCTCTCTCTCTCTCTCTCTCTCTCTCTCTCTCTGTTGGCTTGCCTCCCTCCCAGCTGGTGTCCAGGTCTCCAGCCTCCGCAGCAGCCTCTCTGCGACAGGAACCGCCACCAGGCCATTGACCGCTGCTCCCGGGATCCTGGGAGGTCAAGCCTGAGTTTGCCTCTTTTCCATCAGAACTTGTCTTACCAGGAACAAAGCCCCGCTAGAGAACTTCTGAGCTGGATTAATCCAGTTAAAAAATTCACAGATCTGAGGCCAGGCACACTTTTTTGAATCCCGAGGGAGTGAGCACGCGGCTTTAAAAGCTCCAGTTCCCCCAGAGCTGGGGATGGGCGAGCAGAGGGGAGCAGATAACAGACTTCCTGAACGAAAGACTCCACTGATCGTGTCCCTGCTTACTGCCAGAGAACTTCCTGTGACTGATGTACAGAAGAGAGACTGCACATGAAAGGCAGAGAGGGGTGGCGGGGATGGTGAGTCCTAGGGGCAGTGTGGCTCAGTGGTTAGATGATCTGCGGGGTCAGAAGCCTCCCCACTCCAGCCGAGTGGTCTTCTCAGCCTCGGTTCCTTTGCCTGTTACTTGGGGACGATTGCCATGCACTTCTGGTGTGGAGGTGAGGAGGTTTGGAGTCGGGGCTGGATAGCCCCCAGTAAAATGTGTGGAGGCGCCAGGTGAGCCTGGAGGTCTGTGGGTTTCCCTTTGCCTCGTAGAAGGTTCCAGGCAGCACCGGCTGAGTTTGTGGGAGTCGGAGATCTTGAACTCTTGGGATCACTTTCTTGGAAGAGGCACGGAATTCTGACTCAGTTTCCAGGGAGTGCGTGAGCCTCATGCAAGCCCAGAGCTTGCTCCTGAATCCAGGGGAGACACCCTGGTGCCTCACATGCTTTCTGTCCCTCAGGAGACCTCTGGCAGGTTCACACCCGACCACCTGGAACACTGGCTCCTCTCTGCCTGTGGCTGAGAGCTGCCTGTTCCTCAAGGGGTGCCCTGGAGGAGACAAATCAGAGTGAGGGTCGGGAGTCACAGGGCTTGGGAAGGAGTTCCAGCCAGGCGTGACGTGGGAGGGGTCCACTCTGTATGAGCAGGTCACCTCCTACATCCAAGGGGTGGAGACTTTAAGAGGCGTGACATAGTAGTGTGTCATTGAATGACAGAGGACCCACCCTAGGCTGGGATGAATAGCATCCTCTGACTGTGTGTGTGTGTGTGTGTGTGTGTGTGTGTGTGTGTCTTCTCACCGCTGTGACCAAACGCCTAACAGGAAGCAGCTTAAGGAAGGAGGAGCTCCTCTTGGCTCTCAGTTTGAGGATTCAGTCCATCGTCACAGGGAAGTCTTGAGGGCAGGGACACAAGACAGCCGCTCCCACTGCCTCTGCAGGTGGGAGGCAGAGAGATGCATGCTGGGACCCTAGGCTACTGGATGGTGCTACCCACATTCAGGGTGAGGCTTTCTCTCTCCAGCTAAACGAGATTAACCATTACAGAACGAGTCAGTCCCTTTGTGTTGTGGGAAATATTAAAAAATCGAGTCCGCCAACGCTCTCAGGTGCCAACCATGCTTCTGCACACCTGCTGGCCCACCAACTCTCCAGCCCCCTACCCCCGGGGCCACAGGGCTCCCCCCGGGCCACCCCCGAGTTCCTCTCAGTACCATGCAATTCCCCACGCGCCCTGAGGTCAGCCATCTCAACACCTATATAACCCGGTAGAATCAAGACTCTTAAAGCTTAATTAACCAATTAGATTTATATATCAACAAAATCACAATTTACAAGATGCCGATACAGTAATTTCTGAGCCAATTGATAATGATATAAGCTTTATCCCAATATTTCTAACCTTGTGAAATCACAGCCACTCATGGCTGTTCAAAACCATGCAGATCTTCCTGTCTGTCTGACTTCCATGTTGGCTTCTCTCCTCTCTCCACACATCGGGTGTCTGCAACTCTTAGCTCCACCTCCCTTTTCCCTGTCTAATCACAGACCTCCTCTGTACTAATGTAATTGGACAGGGAAAATCCTAGGACACCTTTGAGAGTAGATTGTTGTAAGACACCCTCCCTTTCACGCCACATCTGATTAGTATGGGCAGCGGGCGGGGCAGGCAGAGGCAGCGGGATGGGCACAGGGTACAGGGTTGGGTACAGGATACAGGGGTAGGCAGAGGAGGCGTGTGGTCAGCTGGACCATGGCTGCTGCCTGGAAGCAGCCATCAGTAGGGAGACGAGCAGGCCCTGTGTGCCTCGGCTCCCGACTTGGCTTAGACCGTTCCTGGAGGGTTGGTGGCTGGATGGCCTTGTGGGGAAGCAGCTGACAGCAGTTCTGAAAGCAGGGGCCAGGATGAAGCTGACACTGTGACTCTGTCCTGTGCAGTCCTGCTGTCCATGCCTCCGTGGCTGGAGGGCGAGGGTACCCATGGGAAGGTTCTGGAGACAGCGAGGATCTTGGGAGATGGAGATCAGAACCAAAGCACCCTGGGTTAGAGTCCGCCTCTTCTGCCAACGGTCTCTGAGCCAGTTTCCTCTCAGAGTTTGACTGACAGCAAAGCCTTCAGGATGAAGGCTTGGGGACACCTATGTCCCAGACTGGGACCGGGCTCAGTGTGGTATCAGGGTCTGAGGGCTGGGGTGAGCCTGGCACTCGGGGTCTGCCGCACTGAGGGGTAGCCCTAGCGCTGTGGGTGGCCGGGATCTCCCCTGCGTCCCGAGGACACCCTCATTTTCCCTCCTTCCAGGTTTCAGCTCTCCAGCTGTTACAGTCCCAGAATTCTGGGGGTGCCTCCAAGAGGCAGGTGCTCGACAGCCCGCCAGTGCTATTGACTTCTGCAATAGCCAGCTTCGCCTTTCCTGCGATTAATATTTGATTTACACTGAGTGTGTCCCACTTCCCATATCTTTCTAGCTCATTAAATCTCCCGAATGGAGCCTCCAACTTTGTCTGGAGCTCACCCTTCAGCGGCAGCCCCTGCCTCCCGTCTTAGCGCTGATATGTTTCTTTGAAAAACAAAACCACATTTGGCTGGAACCCCATCTCAGGCATCTGTCAGTGGTGGGTGCTGGGGTAGGGGTTGGGGTGGGGCAGGCTTATTAAAACCACAGCTGCCAGGCCAGCGGTCCGTCTTCTTGAGGCTGGTAGGGGTCTCCCTGAGCCTCTAGCTAGCTGACTTACTCATAGCTGGGCAGAAGTGTGGTTGGAAACACAGGCCTTCCCCACAAAATCAATACCGATGATAGATCCGCACAGCGTGGCGAGTGTGGGCCAGGCCCTTCACCAGTGTGTTATTTCAGTCGTGGCGTGGCTTTTCACAACACCCTTGCTTGGTGGAGAACCTCTCGATCGTGTGGGGGACTGAGCTGAGCATCATGGCTGGATAATTTAGCAGTCTGCAGTCAGAGCTGCAGGTGAACCCCTGGGATGCTTCTAAGCTGCCCGCTGTGTGTGGACAGCCCCGTCACAGGGACACGTTGTCACGACATGTCCCGGTGTCCAGCTGGAGAGGCCAGGATGGCCTGTTTAACATGGTCAGTCTGACTCAAGGCCTCCCGTCCACCCTGGGAGGTGCCTGTCTTAGTTAGGGTTTTACTGCTGTGAACAGACACCATGACCAATGCAAGTTTTATAAAAGACATTTAATAGGGGCTGGCTTATAGGTTCAGAGGTTTAGACCAGTGTCATCAAGGCAGAAATATGGCAGCATCCAGGCAGATATGGTGCAGGAGGAGCTGAGAGTTCTACATCTTCATCTGAAGGCTGCTAGTGGAGGACTGACTTCCAGGCAACTAGGGTGAGGGTCTTAAGCCCACACCCACGGTGACACACCTACTCCAGCAAGGCCACACCCACCCCATCAAGACCACACCTACTCCAACAAGGCCACACCTACTCCATCAAGGTCACACCTCCTAATAGGGTCACTTACTGGGCCAATCATATACAAACCACCACAGTGCTTTACTGACATCTGAATTGTCTTTGTCCTGTGAACATGGTGGGTTTTTACGACAACAAGAGCAAATGGGACAGGAGTGTTCGGAATTGCACAGAACACACCCTCTGGAATCTGTGCTAAGGTGTGTGGAGAGGTAATTACTCACAAGGCCCATATGGCATGGAGTCCCTCTGAGGAACCTGGGACTGGGGGTAGAGGGTGTAACCCCGGGGCACCCAGTCCAGCTGCTGCTGCCCCATGGCTGCTGTCCCACAGCTGATAGGGAGGATAGATCCTCAAGCCTGGGGTACATCTGAAGCCACGCCCCAGCACTGGATCACCCACCCAACGGCATTTAGTGCTGCTCCCAGGCCACTAAAGTGATGGCTGCTTTTCTGTTTTTCTCTTAAAAAACAAAACCAAACTGTGCACATTTATAATGAGAAGCAAATCTAGGAAAGGGGCATCACAAGCTTCCCCTTTAGACAGACAGATGAGACCACAGACAGACAGACAGAGCCACACTGCAGTGCCGGGTCATCGAGATCAGGTGAAACAGATGGCTCTGGTCAGGTTGGAAGGAGGTTGGGTGGCACGGTGGGGGCAGGGCGATGGCCACTGACTCTCATTCCCACGGGAGGGGGCAGATCCTTGCCCTCTTGCGTCCCTCTCCTGTGATGGCGTGTGTGAGTCATAGTGAGGCCACAGGCCCCTCCCCCCACGCCCCACCTCAACCGTTCTCCAGCTAGGTGGATGTGAGCTGACCCAAGGTCTGTCTTTGTGCTAAAGTGAGGCCTGATCCTTCCAGAGCCCATGTGGAGGCCTGTGATTTGGAGGGTCAGAATCAGGAAGAAATGCAGGCTACTTCAGCACCGCGCAGACGCTGACCAGCTGCTACCCTGACTCTACCTAGGCCGGTCTGAGTTAGGAGTCAGACTGTGGGGCCCCCTCCCATGCCAGTTTGTGTGTGTGACACCTGCCCTGCCAGCCAGTGCATGTGTGTGTGTGTGTGTGTGTGTGTGTGTGTGAGTGACACACCTGCCCATGCCAGTGTGTGTGTTGACACTGGTACCTCTTTTCCCCAGGATCAATGGCAAGGACAGAGGGCACGCTGACTTAAAAGCGTGTGGGCAGCCTCTTCCATCAGGTGACAGAGAAGAGACATGGGTCTGAGGACCAACAACCACCATGACCATTACAGCATCCTAGACGGGCAGGGGACACCACTGAGTGGCCTGTGACAGATTCGGAAGCTCAGGCTTCATGGGGTCACTAAGAAGCCACGCAGCTGTCACCTGCCTACTACTGCCTGGTGTCACATGGACGGCAGGGGACACCTTAACAAGGCACCAAGGACTGATGCCGTGAGGCCTGCCCTGGGCCAGCTCCTCGCAGATCTTCCGAAGCGGGGTTAGGATGACAGTCGTGATCTGGAGGGTTTTCTCTGACCTCCTAAAGCGAAGGTCACTGTTGGGGAACCAGAGGTCTCTTAGATTCTCCTCTCCACCGGGTTATCCTGTGTGGTAACTCGAAGGACCACATGGGAAACCCCGACCTCCACGCCCACAGGGAAGAGCCTCAGCGAGCGTCCCTTCCTTCCTATCAAGGGTGCAAGGGTCTGGCCCTGAGCCTGGGACTCCGCCATTGCCAGGCTGTCGTGAAGCCAGCCCTGGTGTGCTGCCAGGCAGTGGAGGACACCGCAGGGCCTGGAGCGTCCACCAAGGAGGAGAGTCCCCACAGGTGTCCCCGAGGCTGGAGGAGAATCATCCACTCTCAGGACTGAGGCAGAGCTGACTCCGTCCCCTGTCTGGGTCGGGTGGGAGAGAACCACCTGGAACAGAAGATTTGAAGATTGCCCACAGTCTCCACATGATAGCATCCTGATTTCAGGTAAAAATAAAATATTTTACACATTATACCAAGAGCCGGGGACAGATCTCAAACTTAGTGAAAAAAATTTCAACCAGTAAATACCCAGCTGAGGTGACAGAGAGGTTAGGATGGGGTGGTAAAGGGTTTAAAGCAGCGGTGATGAAACGGCGGCTTGAGGAGCCACATGCAGGCTAGAAACCTGTAGAGAGAAAATCCTGTTCTTTGTGGAAGGTGAAAGCACCCGAGCAAAAACTCAGAGCTGACCAATGCGTGACAGAGGGGGCGTGACAGAAGGGGGCGTGGCAGAAGGGGGTGTGACAGAAGGGGCGTGGCAGAAGGGGTGTGTGACAGAAGGGGGCGTGATAGAAGGGGCGTGGCAGAAGGGGGTGTGACAAAAGGGGCGTGGCAGAAGGGGTGTGTGACAGAAGGGGCGTGACAGAAGGGGGCCTTGGGGGCGTCTTGGATCATTAAGAAGTGACAAGGGCACAGTGGGCTGAAATTCGGGCATCTCAGCAGCTGCCCCCTCCAGCTCCTGTCTGCTCTCCGCCGCTGCTCGCCGCTGCCCACTGCTGTCCGCCCCTGCCTGCCCCTGCCCGCCGCTGTCCGCCGCTGCCCACCGCTGCCCGCTGGCGCCTCCTCATCCTTCTCCTTTAGGGATTTCTAGATGATACTTGATGGTTCAACACTGTCAGAACATGACTAGGCATATGTAAATGTTGAGATAATTAAATTACAAGGAAATTAAGGAAAGAAAGGGCACTCGATGCTCTTCCCTGTGGGAGTGGAGGTTGGGGTTTCCTATGTGGCCTTTCGGGTTACCACACAGGATAACCTGGTGTGGAGGAGAATCTGAGAGGCTTCTGGTTCCCCAATGGTGACCTTCACTTTAGGAGTTCAGAGAAGACCTCCAGACCACAACTGTCATCCTAACCCCACTTTGTAAGGGAAGAAGGAAGGTAAAGAATAGCCAAATGAACACACTTTACAGAACCTGCTGAGACCAGAATACTGTCCTTCGTGTGTGTGTGTGCGTGTATGTACAGACACACTCAGTGTGTTACCTAGTCACTAAGATGTACAAAGAAATATGCTCAAAACTCTATGGAGAAGCTGGGTATGGTGGTGTACACCTCTGACCCTAGTACTCAGGAGGCTGAGGCAGGAGGATCATGGGCTTAAAGTTCAAAGCCAACCTGAGCTACATAGTAAAATTGAGTCTCAAAGATGATACAGTGTAAAATAAAACAAAAGAGTGACACACACACACATGCACACACACACACATACACACCACCACCACCACCATAGATAATCTATTAGAATTACAGAATACTTTCAAGTAATCCAAGGAAAGAGAGAAGAAAGAACCAACCCCCAAAAGGAAAGGAAGACAGAAAAGGCAGAAACGGAAACAAACGATAGGTCTTTATTCTGGATGCACCAATAATTACACCAGTGGGTCTAAACGCGCCAGTTAAGTTGTAGGAACCAGCATAATCAGCAGAACGGGTTGAAAGTATGATACAAGCCATATGCAACCTCTAGAACGTTCTCTTCAAAAGCAGTTCTCAGTGAAAATGTGTGTCATGTAAACAGTGAGAAAGTAAAACAAGAAGTAAAACAAAAAGACTGTGCCAGAGGTGGAAGAGAGCACTAGGTGGTCATGAGGGTCAGTGTATCCAAGGAGGCACAGCGGTCCCGAGCGGTGCGTTGTCTGTCCTGGTGTTTCTACTGCTGTGGTGGATACCAAGGCCAGAACCGACAGGGTTTAGGAAAGGGCTTACCTCATCCCTACACTTCCAGGTTACAGTCCCTCCCCGAGTGGAGCTAAGGCAGGCACTCAGGGCAGGAACAGAAGCGGAGGCCGTGGAGGCATGCTGCGTATCGGCTTGTTCCCATGGCTTGCTTAGAGAACTCAGAACCTCAGCCAAGGATCCCCTGGCCTGTGTCTGCACCAGGTGAAGCCTTCCCTGTTCTGGAAACAGGTGGGCAGAGTTGAGGATCTGCCGCAGAGAAGCACCCATCCCCCTAATCAGAGGAGCAGCAGAGCCATTCGCAGGCCTGCCCCGATGGTCCACACTGAACAGGGCAGGCCGTCTCAGTGAGGGGAATGGGGGCGACTTCAGGGTTGAGTCTGGCTCAGAGGTCCCTCCAGATTCCTTGCCCCGAGGACAGGGACATCATTTTAGCAATGCCCAATGAAGATTCTGGAAGCTGGCACTACCTGGTCACAGTCTCACTTTCCTGTCTTTGTTCCAGATGCCCTTTTACCCTCATGGGCTTTGGTCTGGCTCTTGCTGTGCTTGAATTCTGTGGCTTTATCTTTGTGGTGGTTTGAATAGGTATGGTCCCCATAGACTCATGTGTGTGATGTTTGGCCACAGGGAGTGACATTATTAGGAGGTGTGGCTTTGTCAGAGTAGGTGTGGCTTTGTTGGAGGAAGTGTGTCACCCTAGAGGCGGGCTTTGAGGTCTTACATGCTCAAGCTATGCCCAGTCTCCTGCTGCTGCTGCAGATCAAGATGTAATGCTCTCAACTTCTTCTCCAGCACCATGTCTGCCTGCTGCCACGTTGTGCCACGTTCTGCCATGGTGATAACGGACTAAGCTATGACACCATAAGTCAGTGCCAATTAAATGTTTTCCTTTTTAAGTGTTGTCATGGTGTCTCTTCTCAGCAATAAAGCCCCAACTAGGATAATCTTCAGGAAATAACCATGTTGCATGCTTTGGGGTGTATTAAACAGCACAATTGAGGGACACATATTGGCTTCCAGTAGGGCGTCTCCAGTTAGGATATTGTATAGCCTTCCATACAGTGTTGAAAGGGCTCCAGGGAGGAGCCCTTGTAAGAACCAAAGGACGAGGACTCAGAGGTGGCACCAGCCAGGGCACCCAGGACCCCACAGTCGTATCTACTTGGAGCAGGAATCTTGGGCCGTGTGCAATCCCCCTGTTAGATCTTGGTCTGGGCCCACCAGAAGCAGGGCTTGGGCCCAAGTCCACAGAATCCTCCCTTTGCTCTTCCAAGACCAGAACTGTTTCCTGATTGCCCAACCAAGGAGGAGAGGGGAGGGCGCTCAGATGAGGGCTGTGAGAGCAAACAAAATAGTCAGGCATGGCTACGGGCGGCCCTGAGCCGGAGGCTGAGCCCGCAGGGCGAGATGCTTCTGACGCTCCAGCTTCTGTGCTTACGCCTATCCACACTTGCATGTGTGTGCACGTGTATGTGTACATGTGCACGTAAGTATGCTAATGTGTGCACACAGGCATCATGGGTTCATCCATCCATCTGTGCATGGACGTATATTGTGGCCTGTACATTAGGGTCTGCAGCTCTGCTTGGGTCCTGCAGCCCATCAGCCCCCCTTTCCTGGGAAGAGCTGAGATGGTTGGGAGGGAGGAGAAATGGGGGGACAGCTCCTCTCCTACACATTTGTGAGGCATCAGGGGAAGAGGCATCTTTCCAAACGGGAGGCTGGTGTGAGCCCATTTTTAGAGCACTCATTATAGAAGACCACAGAAAAACCAGACTTGGGAAGAATCACTGAAGGGAGACGCGAAAACATGTCAAGTGGTACTTTCGCGGTGAGGGGGATTTTGGGTAATTTCTCTTCCTTTCTCTTGGCTTGTCTGCAATTTCCAACATTTCTACAATAAACATCTATTACTCTATAATAACAAGCCCAAAGTTATTTTAACAGTTGGCTGGAGCCGTGACAAGCGTTTGGCTGGGCCGCCTCTGAGTCGCCACCTGAAGTGTAATGTTCTCGCCTCTGCGGATTCCCGGGGAGCGTGGGAGACCGTGCTGTAGTGTGGAGTTCGTAGCCAGCTTCCCACAAGGCTTTTTTCCTCCTCCTCCTTCAGCCACGGAGCTGTGGAGTCTGCCTTTCGTGGTCATACAGCGTCGCCTGGCCATCCGCAGTGGGCTGATTGCCGTCAGCAGGCTCGCCTGCGTCCTCTCACGCCGCTGACACCAGGCCAGGCTGGTCCTACCTGGGTCAGCTCTGCAGCCCCTAGATTCTTAGGTGCATCTGCCCCCATTCCTGTGGCCTAGGGTTACTAGTAGTTACACTCCTGGGCCCAAGGCTGGAGTACGAGAGCCCTTGGATAAGGCCTTGAGCGCGTGTGTACAGGAGTCCTCTTGTACAGATGGAAGAAAGGAGTCAAGTTTAGGAGTGTGCTGTGTCTGATGCTTCTAAGCACGTGGCGTGGCTCTGAGAGCAGTGAGCGCCAGAGTGTGGGTTGTCATTGTCTGCAGAGAGCCCATTGGACAGCAGAATGCGGCCCCAGGGTGCCCATACCTTCATTCCTGGGAGCTGTGACTACATCCTGCTAAATGATGCTAGCGTTTGAATGGTCTCTGACTTCTGGCCACTGGGGTGGCATCCAGAGGCAGTGTTTAGGGGGTGCTTAGGCCCAGAAGGTCTGTCACAGGGAATGAGCCGGGGCTGCCTTAGGAAGACACTTGAGCGGCACCTGAAATTTCAGCCATTCTGGAGGCTGAGGCAGGAGGACCCCAAGTTCAAGGCCTGCCTGGGTTAGAGTGAGTTCAAGGCTAGCCTGGACTACAGACTGAGTTCAGGGCTAGCCTTGGGGTCATAGCAAGACGCCATCTTATAATGAAGAGGTGGCTGTGGCTGTAGTGTCAGAGTTTGACTCACGTGTGTGAGGCCCTGAGCTCTGTCCCAGGTACCACGAAAAGGGAGGGTTACATTTGGCGTGCTCTACCTTGGCTTCTGTTGCTATGAGAAACTTGGGGCGAGAAAGGACTTATTTGACTCACCCTCCCATGCCACACAGTCTATCACTGAGGGAAGTCAGGATGGGAACTCGAGCTGGGGTAGAATCGAGAGCCGCGGAAGGACACGCTTGCTGGCTTGCTTTTACAGCTCACACAACCTGCTCTCTTCACCACCCAGGACCACCTTCCTAGGGGATGGCACCTCCCACAGTGGGCGGGACCCTCCTACTTCAAGCCTTAATCAATAAAATCCCCACAGACTTGCCTACAGAACAGTCTATTAGAGACGAGTCCTTAATGAGGCTCCCTTTTCCTAGATGATTCTAGTTTGTGCCAAACTGACAGAACTAAACTGTAAACTGCACATAGAGGTCCTTCCCCCGACTTTTTTTTTTTTTTTTTTTTTTGGTTGCAGTCCTTGACGGATGTCAAATCGAGGTCCTTGATTTTGGACTTCCATCCTGCAGACCTACAAGACAAATTCCTGTTATTCACAAATTACCCAGGCTCTGATGTTCGCTTACAGCAGCACCTAAGCTGGAATCACATGCAGAACGGAACCAGGGTCCCAGAAAGAACTGGCGTTGCTAATTGTCCAAGCTTGACGTAGGGAGACTATTCTGCGTTACCCGGGCAGACCCAGGCCAACTACTACTGGGGTCTTCATGAGAGGAGGCCGGAGGCAGAGAGCTAGCAGAGGCTGAACTGATGACAGGTGGGGCGGAGAGACTGTGCCGCTGGCTTTGAGAACCCAGGGCGGGATAAGATGAGCCAAGGGATGAGATGACACCCAGAAGACAACGCCGGGGAGAGATTCCTTCTAGAATCCACGAGAGTCCAGGTGTGCTTACATCTTGTTTGTAGCTGGACGAGGCTGTCACCTTCTGGACCACGGAAGTGGGATCTGTGTCATCCTAGGGTCACTGGTGAGGAGGCAAGTGGGGGATACGCCCAGCAACTCTCTCCACACAGGACCAATGAGTGGCAGGCTCGTGGCTCCCAGTGGCCCTCCTGTGACTCTGTTTATGTCCTATCACGGCGAGTCTTCTCTACCCACCTGAGACTCGGGCTTCCCTCCTGCCAGCCCTGGGGCATGATTTGGAGTCGGGTGGAGGCCAGACAGCGTCATGCTCCTGTGGTCAGGTAGGACTTGATGAAGCCTCTGGTGAGTCTGATTCCCTCAGCTCCGGTCCGCCTGGACGGCCTCTCCAAGCAGCCTGTCTTGAACTGCAGAGGAGGGATGGCCTCCCTCTCGGTCTCTCTCTCTGGGGCTCAGAGCCAGCCTCACTCTTGAGGCTACAGGCTCAGGAGTACTTAGTAACGTTCTTTAGCTCAGCTGGGAGAGCGCTTGAGGGGAAGGCTTGGGCTGTAGTGAGGATCGCACGCTCCAGCCGCTCACTTGAGAGCTCCTTTACTGGCTTCAAGTCTCAGCTACGGGATTGCTACCTGGGAAGTGGCAGGGGAGGGCCCTAGGGCTACAGAGGAGGCAGTGTGTGAACCCCAACCTCTCCCTTCCACACCCCGTCTGCTCTGACTTCCAGTGCTGAGTCAGCACAGTCTGGGACATCTTCCTGCCTCAAGGCTCCAGTGGCATTCCTAAACCCTGCAGAAAAGACCCCCGGACCCTCTTCTAGCCATCCCCAATGGTTGGGGTGACAAGCTGACACCCTAATCAGTCCTTGAGTTCTTTTGTGTGTGGGTTCGTGTGCATGGTCATGTGTGTGTGTGTGCTGGTGCATGTGTGTATACGCACATATGTGTTTATGTTTGTGTGCACAAGTATATGCATGCAGGGAGGCCAGAGGTTGAATGTAGGCATTTCCTTCCCTCACTTTCCACCTATGTTTTGAAATAGAATCTCTCCACCAATGAGTTCCGGGTGTCCTCCTGCCTCTGCCTCTCCTCCAGCACTGGGCTTACAAGAACGTGTGAGCTCAACCAGCCTTTGTTTTTATTTTTTGTTTGTTTGTTTTAAATGTGGAAACAGGTCATGCTTTCAAGGCAAGCACTTTACTGACTGAGCCGCCGCCCCAGGCCAGTCCTTGAGTCCTTGTGAGTCACTGCACTCCAAGAACAGCACCGAGCTACATCTCAAACACTGCATCCCAAGCACTGCATCCCAAGCACTGCACCTCAATTACCACATCCCAAGCACTGTGCTCCAAACACCATCCCAAGCACTACATCTTGAGCACTGCATCCCAAGCACAGCACCCTAAACACTGTGTCCCGGGTACTGCGTCCCAAGCACTGCACCTCAATTACTGCATCCCAATCACTGCACCTCAATTACAGCATCCCAAGCACTGTGCTCCAAACACAGCACCTCAAGCATTGTGACCCAAGCACAGAACCCCAATCACTGCATCTCAATCACTGCATCCTGAACACTGCATCCCAAGCACTGCATCCCAATCACTGCATCTCAATTACAGCATCCCAAGCACTGTGCTCCAAACACAGCACCTCAAACCCTGCACCCCAAGCACATCATCCTGAGCACTGCATTCAAAGCACTGCATTCTACTAAATATATTGGCATTTTCAGCTCCGCAAGCAGGCCCCACTGATGCTCTGATTTTATAGGGGAGCAGAGACACAGAGAGAGGATTCAATTTCTGCCAAGAAAGCAGCCGAGAGCAGGTCAGCTGCCAGGCGGGTGGACTCACATATTTAGAGTCCGCCCCCTCCTGCACGGGTGCACACCAAGTGTTGTCAGGGGTGTGAGGGGAGAGACGAGTTCTCAATCGCAGAACGAAGAAACACCTATTTGCTTTCCTCGGGGATTTCAGGGTGTGGAATCATGTCGATGCTAGAGAATACAGACCCAGGACATGTGGGATGCAGAAATTAGCCTGACATTTAGAACATTTTGTAAAGAGTTTTGAATGTTAACCACCGTACTGCGCGGCTCACCCCGTGGGATGGGGTGAGGTCGGGTGTGGATCCGCAGTCTGTACTGACAGAGCCAGGATGGCTAGCACCGTGCTCTCAGTCAACACGCACCGTTTTCCTTTGTTAATCCGACATTTGAAAGCCCAACAACTTTAAATATAAGCCGGGCTTGCAACAAGCATCTTGGGCGGGACTCGGAGAAACTGATCCAGTGCTTGGCATCTTTCAGCGTTTTTCTGGAAGCCTCATCCAGAATCTTCAGGTAAGCACCCAACAGTCTCAGCAGCAGGATGAGGGGCCCATGATAGGTTTAAAATCAACTTGACACAAGCCTCCAGGGAAGGGCGTCTCAATGATACCTTGTCTAGACTAAGTTTATCTATGGGGATTATCTTGGTTACAATAATTGAAGTGGGAAGACCCGCCCACTGTGGGCGGCACCATTCCCTGGCAAGGGGTCTTGGGCTGTGTTCGAGCAGACCATTCATCCATCGCTCTCGCTTCCGACTGTGGGTGTGGCTGGCTGCTTCCGGTTCCTTCCGCCTTGGCTTTTCTGCAGTGCAGGGCTGTAATGTAGAGTTGTGAGGCACATAGCCCTTCCTCCAGCGAGCCGCTTCTCGCAGGATCTTTTATCTCAGCAGTGGGAAATAAAACTAAGACAGGACCTTCGCATTCTTTGATCCCCTTCCTCATGCTCCTCTTTCTGGGGCAGCTGACGTGACCACACGAAGTGTGTCTGGGAGGGAGATGCAAAACAGATTGTAAAAGTCACTGAATAAAGTTCCCAGAGGGGGGACGGCTACTGATTCAGTGACACACCTTATAGCGCAAACCTCTATTTGAGGAATGAATGTCTGGCGGGCTCTTGTGGGAGTCACTCTGCAGGGCCTTCTCAAACTTCAGGGCAGTTCGAGAAGTACTTGGTACTCAGATACCTCACTATCTGCGAAGGAGGGTGCTGTACGCTGTACCTGATTGCCACAAGAGTCTCCATCCAGACGACTTCCCATCCTCATTGTTACCAAACAGCCTTCTGGCCACAGCTGGGAAGAGACGGGGCTTCCAGAGCCTGCTGCAGTGGGTTTGCAGCAAGATCAGGGCTGGAGAACGAGAGGAGTCCCGTATGGGCAAACGTGAACTTGACACAGTGTACGGTTTCTTCAGCTTTGGGCCACTGACCACTCCATGCACACAGGGGCAGGGCAGCTTCCGGGGCAGGGCGGATGACTGGCCCAGGCATGCTAAGTCTAACTGGAAACTTTGTAATCAGCATTTTTTTTCTTTTTTTTCTTTTTTCCCTCCCACTTGGTAACAGCTTGGGTTGCTTTACTTCTTGGTAGCACCTCTTGGGACACCTTGCAGGACCGCCCCCTGCTTACTGATCAATCAGTTCTGAGCTGGACAGACAAGTGCGGCTTCAGCGCGGGGAGCACGGACACCCCCTTTGCAGGGCTGACTTAGACCCAGGTGCCCTAGGACAGGGAGGGTCTGGCTTTAGGTTTGGACAAACCTCTTTCTTTGTGGGTATGGATATATATATATATATATATATATATATATATATATATGTGTGTGTGTGTGTGTGTGTGTGTGTGTGTGTGTGTGTATGTGTGTGTATTATATATATATATATATATATATATATATATATATATACATATGCATGCATGGATGTGTGTGTGTGTGTGTGTGTGTGTGTGTCTGTCTGTCCGAGTGTATCCCCTGCGTGTGTCTATGAAGATTGGAAGAAGGCATCAGATTCCCTGGAGCAGGAATCACAGGTGGTATATTACAGGTGAGGTGGGTGCTAGCAAACAAAACAAAACAAAAACAAAACAAAAACAAAAACAAAAACAAAAACCCCTCAGGTTCTTGGAGAACAGCAAATGCTCTTAATGGTTGAATCCTCTCTCTCTAGCCTCCTGTCTTTTTTTTTTTTTTAACCCCTTCTAAAATAAGACTCTGGGGATAGAACCCATGCTGCACTGGGTGCCAGGCAATCACAAACAGAGCTGTCCCCAGCCTTAGACACATCTCTTGGCCTTGGTGAAGACACGCCAGGAGCCCTCCCTGGTGCGATGTGTAAAAACAACTTGTACAACGTCCTCCCTGTGCCTCTGAGGTCATCCTCTGAGCCGAGCTGGTGCCTTCATCCCCAGCCTACAGCCTCAGACACCCATGCCTGCTCTCTGTGGTCCAGACCACAATGCCCTGAAGTTTAGGATTCCTGGGGACATTTGCTGTCTCTCAAGCTATCTGATGGCACTGAGCCCACTGGTCTCTTACATGTCATGAGGGGATCAAGTATTGTTTCATGTTTGTATCAGACTCCTGGTCCCCGAACTCAAGGAAGACACGGGGCCCTAGAGTAATCTGACCTGCCCACGCTAAGTCTCAGACACTGGGTCTAGTGCCACCAGCCTGCCAGGAGGCAGTAGGAGCTTCTGTGCAAGTGGCCAGTCAGTGACAAAGGAGGGAGCTCTTGTCCCTGGAATGGAGAGGAGAGAACAGCCATTTCTAATGGGATGCTCCTAGCCAGGCTCTTAAAGAAGGTGGAATCTGCATACAATTTGCAAATATTTCTGCGCTCTCAGCCCCGAGAGCAGCCACCTCTCTCTGTAACAGAAATTGTTGCTGTCCTCGGGTTCCCGTGGCAGACGGCAGCCTTTTATTCAGAATAATTCCAGATTAACGCTCCCGTGACCTCTCCAGCGAGCAGCTGCGCTCCAAGCCACGTTGCTTTCTCTCTGCTCGGGGTTGCTCCGCAGCCCGCGCTGCTGGGACGCGGCCTCCCTTGCCCGTGTCCTGTGCCTGGCTCCGGCTTCCCGGGACTCTTGAGGCAAGGGTGCTCTGCAGAGGCTCGGTGGGGACGGAGGACAAATCTAGAGTATAGGAAGCTGTTGTGTTTGGGCTTCTTGGCTGGGGTTTTAACTCAGTCTTGGGGTGCAGCACCCTGGAAAGTGAAGGGTTAGCTTTGCGGACCAGGCCTGAGCAGAACTCAACCGCCGGTCTGGGGCAGTGTGGAGACAGAGTGGGTACTGAGGCTGAGGGTTTGGTTGAGGGGCTCTGGTGTGTCTGTCCCCCACCCCACCCCCTGCCGCCATGCACAGACTGTCACACTGTCTGATGCTCTCCTCTCTCTCTCTCTCTCTCTCTCTCTCTCTCCCCCTCCCTCCCTCTCTCTCCTCTCTTCTCTCTTTCTCTTTCTCGCCTTTTAGCTCATTCTAAAAATCCATGAAGCATCCTCCGTTTTTTTTTTTATTTTATTTTTTTATCTCTTTCTCGCTCTGCGGATCTGTGCCCTTGCCTGTACCTCTGCCCAAGGCTCACACAGAGGGAGCGATGATCATCTGTGGACTGGGCTGCTCATGGGTCCACCTGTCTGTCCCCTGAATGTCTCCATCAGCCCCCGAAGGACAGGCATCCAGTCTGTGAGGCTCTCTGTTCCTGTAGCACATGCCCAGCATGTGGCAGGCACCGACTGAGTACCCAGAGGTGGCACATTGTGCAGGGGGACAGAGCTGCAGCCACGCCCGTAGGGAACTATGCTGGGTTCTACATCTGTGCTGGCTGGGTTTGTGTCAACTTGACACAAGCTGGAGTTATCACAGAGAAAGAAGCCTCCCTTGAGGAAATGCCTCCATGAGATCCAACTGTGGGGTATTTTCTCAATTAGTGAGTAAGGGGGGAGAGCCCCTTGTGGGTGGTGCCATCCCTGGGATGTTATTCTTGGGTTCTATAAGAGAGCAGGCTGAGCAAGCCAGGGGAAGCAAGCCAGTAAGGAACATCCCACCATGGCCTCTGCATCAGCTCCTGCTTCCTGACCTGCTTGAGTTCCTGTCCTGACTTCCTTTGGTGATAAACAGCAGTGTGGAAGTGTAAGCGGAATAAACCCTTTCCTCCCCAACTTGCTTCTTTGTCATGATGTTTGTGCAGGAATACACACCCTGACTAACACATCAACCAATCCATTCTTCACGGGGTCACCATAGACTCATGGGTAGCAGAAGCCATGCTGTGGTAGGCCCGCTCTTTCTCCCCATCCCCTTCCTGTGGCTGAATGAGATTCCCAGCGACACAGAGCCCTCAGCCAGTTCTGTCGTCTGTCCTGTGGAATCTTCCCTGACCCTCTCAGATGGAGATCTCTCTAAGGACCTTCGCGTCCTGTGAGAGCCACCGTGACATTTATGTGCTGGATGTTTCATGTCTAAAGCCTGCAGCTCCAGGGCAGGCTAGGCATTGGGGTCCAGCCCTGGGTCTCTGCTGGCTTGGTCTGGCTGCACGGTGGGGACACAGGTGAGCTTCTGAGGAGGCTGGGCGGCTGCGGCCAGGCCCTCTGCTTTGCTGCCGACTGCTGGCTCTGACTGTTGACAGTATTGTGTGCCGTTGACCCTCCTGTTTGATTTTCAAGTCTTCTTATTTGGAATCACGGTGACTTGCGGATTCGTGACGCTCGGGATGGGGAGTTTTAATAAGTTGACAGTTGAGTAAATGCCAGTTGCCTTAAAAAAATAATTTAGATTGATCAGCGAATAAACACATGGGTAAAAATATTCACCGGAGGCCCACCGTGGAGGCAACTCCCTGCCTCAGCGGCTGGGAGGCACCCCTGCGGCAGACTCGGACCTGTGCTCACAGCAACCTGAAGCCCAGACGCTTCATGGGTTGTAGATTCTCTGGGGGCAGCAACTAAAATCCACCAGCACCAAGTCTGGGACTGAGACACAGCACCCAGCATCCAGAGTCCAGGGACTCTGTACGGGGCAGCAATAATCTCCGGAGGGAATCAGCCTCTGCGAGTCCTGGCCCAAGTAAGCATTGCTTGCAAACAGCACCTCTCTTCTGGGCACCTTGTGGATGGTGGTGGAGTTCTGGGGTGCAGCAGAGGCCTGGGTGCCAAGAGGCCTTCCCTGTCATCTGGTACCTCAGTAGGAAAGCCCCTTCCAGCGTCCCCTCCCCCTCCTACCTGTCAAGCTGCTGGGTGCTGACCACACTGCCCTTCAGCCTAGCATCCCAGGGTCTCTCCGAAGGGAGTTCCTTTAGACCCGTCTCTTCACTGTTTGGGTGTGTGCTGCGCTATGGGGTTCAACTCATGCAGTGCTCCATAACCGCCACCAGGGGGCACCAGGCCCCCGGCAGGCTTGAGGGTGGAGGCTAGTGTCCAGGCGGAGAAAGCTTGACTGGTGACATTGACGTCTGGGATCCCTGGGGTGTCAACCACCTTGGAAAAGCCATAAAACTTTTTGCATCTCAGGCCTTTCAAGAAGCCAGACGGGCTGCGGCTGCGTGCTTGTGAATGAAATGGCCCGTGGGATCGGTTCAAGCTGCCTTCAAATCCTGTGTGGCTTCAGGCCATCTTCTTAACCTCTCAGAGCTCCAGAGTGTGTAAATGGGAGAAGGACCTAGAGAGTGGGGGGAAATCACCGGTGTGGACCGACGCTTAGTTTTGCGCAGGCCAGATGAGGCTCGGGTCTCTGGGTAAGCTTAAAGGCTGTTGTTATCAGCGGTGGTTTCCAGGGGGACTGTCCTATCTGTCACCGTCCTCTCAGAGATGTTTCCTGGCTCCTGCTGGTTTTTAATGTTACTAATCTCCCGTTGATTATTCCTGGGGCTTCAGCCAAATAAGCTACTTCCAATTAAAGCCTTTGCTGGAGCTGAGCTGGTTGCCGTGGCAACGGGGGCAGGTTTGTACTTCTTCCCTGGAATCTGCGCATCATGTGCCTTTCCAGGGGCCTCTTTCCATGTGCCTCTCCACTCCCAGATTCTCTCCGGGAGCTGTCAGGGATTGAACTCTGGAGAGGGCTCGGGAGGCTCCGCCCCCTCGGGCTCTAGATAAGCGAGGCTCCGCCCCTCAGGCCCTGAATAAGAGAAGCTCCGCCCCTTGGACCCTGAATAAGAGAAGCTCCGCCCCTCGGGCCCTGGATAAGAGAGGCTCCGCCCCCAAGTACTCCTCATGCCCTGGAGTGGAGGAGCCACTGTTGGGAAAATAAGCATATTCCCATGCAGACACCTTGTCCCTTCAAAGTGTCCTTGGAGTCCTGTCCAACCGGGCTAACAGGATGAGGCTATCTTGGGTGAGGGCCAGCTCTGCCTGAGTCTCCAGAGCATGGCAGGGTGTGTGTGAATGTGTGTGTGTGTGTGTGTGTGTGTGAGTGTGAGTGTGTGTCAGTGTGTGAGTGTGTATCTGTGTGTAAGTGTGCGTGTCTGTATGTTTCAGTGTGTATGTGAGTGTGTGTCAGTGCATGTCAGTGTGTATGTGAGTGTGTATCTCTGTGTGTGTGTATTTGAGTGTGCATCTGTGTGTGAGTGTGTATGTCATGTGTGTCAGTGTGTATGTGAGTGTCTCTCTGTGTATATGTGTGTGAGTATGAGTGTGTGTCAGTGTGTGAGTGTGTGTGTGTATCTGTGTGTAAGTGTGCGTGTCTGTGAGTATGTTTCAGTGTGTATGTGAGTGTGTGTCAGTGCATGTCAGTGTGTATGTGAGTGTGTATGTCTGTGTGTGTATTTGAGTGTGAGTCTGTGTGTGAGTGTGTATGTCATGCGTGTCAGTGTGTTTGTGAGTGTCTCTCTGTGTATATGTGTGTGTGAGTGTGAGTGTGTGAGTGTGTGTGTGTATCTGTGTGTAAGTGTGCGTGTCTGTGAGTATGTTTCAGTGTGTATGTGAGTGTGTGTCAGTGCAGGTCAGTGTGTATGTGAGTGTGTATGTCTGTGTGTGTATTTGAGTGTGAGTCTGTGTGTGAGTGTGTATGTCATGCGTGTCAGTGTGTATGTGAGTGTCTCTCTGTGTATATGTGTGTGTGAGTGTGAGTGTGTGAGTGTGTGTGAGTGTGTATCTGTGTGTAAGTGTGCGTGTCTGTGAGTATGTTTCAGTGTGTATGTGAGTGTGTGTCAGTGCAGGTCAGTGTGTATGTGAGTGTGTATGTCTGTGTGTGTGTATTTGAGTGTGCATCTGTGTGTGAGTGTGTATGTCATGCATGTCAGTGTGTATGTGTCTCTCTGTGTATGTGTGTGTGTGTGTGTGTGTGTGTGTGTGTGTATGCTCACACAGGCCTGCTGGACCACATGGACTAATGGTTCCTATCTATGTCTTGTTCATACTCTTGGCCTCACTCCTCTCTTTGTTATTGCTCCCTCTTCTGTAACCACCTGCTCTCCCTCTGATTCACCCAACCAGTAACATATCCACACCTTTACCCAGCTAGTCTGTCCGCCCACCCCACCCCTTCCATCCATCCATCCATCCATCCATCCATCCATCTACCCATCCACCCATCCTTCTGCCTATCTGCCCATCCATCCACCCATCAATCCATCCATCCACCCATCAATCCACCCATCCACCCACCCACCCACCCATTCATCCATCCACCCATCCTTCTGCCTATCTGCCCATCCATCCACCCATCAATCCACCCACCCACCCACACATCTGTCTATCCATCTGTTCATCTGTCCATCCACCCATCCATCACCCATCTGTCCACCTATCCATCCGTCCATCTGTCCACCCATCCATCCGCCTCTATCCATTCATCTATGAGTGTGTGTGTCAGTGCATGAGTGAGTGTGTTTGTGTGTGTGTATGTCTGAGTGTGAGTGTGTGTGTCAGTGTGTCAGTGTGTGTGTATCTCTCTGTGTGTGTGTGCTGTCTGTTTGCCCCATCTTCATCCCACTCACCTATCAATTCCCTATCTATCCAGTCACCCTAACATATGACGAAGCTGTACCATTGAAATGAAAAGATTAAAAAATCTATGCCTTATAGAAAACATAGCCATTTACTCATCTTTTGTCTATCCACCCATCTGTTTATCCTTTATCACAGCTATGCTAGGGATCAAGGAAGGTTACACTTCTTTGGCTAATGGGACCTAAGCAGAAGCACTGTGTGTTCTTACAGGATGGATACTTTGGAGACACATCTCATGTTCCCATGATCCTCTTGTTCCCATGATCCTCTTGTTCCCATGATCCTCTTGCTCTTTCACATCAGCCACTAGCACGCCGGGCACATTCTGCCCCATCAGCTCAGGTCCAAGAGTGATGCTTAGAGCTCACAGCACAGCACACAGCACACAGTACACAGTACACACACAGCCCACACACAGTACACGCAGCACACACACAGCACACTGCACACTGGACACAGCACATGCACTGCACACACACAGCATACACAGCATACAACACAGCACACACACAGCACATAGCACACAGCACAGCACAGCACACACAACACATAACACAGCACACAGCACACGCACAACACACAAACAGCACACACAGCACACAGCGCAGCACATACAACACACACAGCACACACATAGCACACACACAGCATGTAGCACACAGAGAACACAGCACACACATGTCACACAGCACACACACAGAACACACACAGCATACCTCACACCGCACACCAGACACAGCATAGCACCCTCACTGCTCCTGACCTGTACTTAGAAAGACCTGACTCACATACAAGCCAGCTGCTTTCTGTTGTTTCTGTGGTAACCTGTGCAGTCTGGCTGACAGACGCAAGAAGACAGATTGGTTCCAGATGGATCTGCCTGTGTGCACTCCACCCTTGGTGTCTGGAGTGTCTGTCTCGCTCTGTCTTCAACTGCTTGGGGTTGTGTCTTTTTACCGCATTAAATACTTAAGAGTCAATCTGAAAGGCTGAGAGGAGTCCTGTGCTAAGCTCCCTTTGACTGACAGGCAGGCTGCACCGGTAGGAGGGCTAGACGCTTCTCTTGTGAGTGTGTGAGTGTGCATGCATGTACACACCCAGGAAAGCCGTGCTGAACTCAGATGTCACTTCTTTTTTTAAAAAACTTTTAAAAAAGTTATTTATTGTGTGTAAGTACACTGTAGCTGTCTTCAGACACACCAGAAGAGGGCGTCAGATCTCTTTAGGGATGGTTGTGAGCCACCGTGTGGTTGCCTGATCTGAACTCAGAACCTTCGGAAGAGCAGTCAAGTGCTCTTAACCACTGAGCCATCTCTCTCCAGCCCATCATTTCGTAGGCACTGTCTACCGTTTCTTCTTGAGTTAGGGTCTTACACTGGCTTAGAACTCTCCAAGTATTCTGACTACACTCCGACCACCGAGCCTCGGGGATCTGTCTACCTCCATCTCCCCAGCTCTGGGATTACAAACACTTGGTCTTGCAAACATGGGTTCTGGGGATCAAAGTTAGGTCTTCTCGCTCTTCATGTGTCGTAGATAGCTTAGATGTCAAGTTAACACAAAACTGGGTACACCTGGGAAGAGGGCACCTCAACTGGGAAACTGGCCCTCATCAAATTGACCTGTGGGCATGTTGAGTATTTTCTCAGTGGATAACTGGTGTGGAAGGGTCTGGGCTGAGGAAGAAAGGTCGCCCGTCAGCAGCGACCTCCTTTGGTCCTCCTTTGGTTTCTACTTTAAGCTGCTGTGTTGGCTTCCCTCAATGACGGACTTCAAGCTGGAGATGAAGAAAACCCTTTCCCCCAGCAAGTTGCTCCGGTCAGTGTTTTATCAAGGCAGCAAAGAGGCAAACCAGAGCATGGGGATCGAACCGGGATCCTCGGGCTTGCAAGCAAGCGCTCTATCAGCTGACCAGCCTCTCCAAGCCCGGGAAGCCCCAGAAACACTCCTTTTCCTGCACGTCAGCAAGGACGAATGAAAGGGGAATTTGACTTTCTTTTTAAATAGAAGACTGTGGAGATTATTCTATATGACCACCCTGGGATGAGGGATAAGGAGATCTAGTGAACCCCTTAAGTCTATTTTCAGGATCCCAAAGTGAGATTAGGTCAAGGCTGAAAAAATAGAAAAGAAACACTGATACTTTACCTAATTGTAAATATTACGGTTTGAGAAAAACCCATCAATTTTAATATCGATACACTACGAAAACACCAATGCAAAACCAGAGCTGGATCCCTGTGTCTAGCACAGCGAAAATTCTGAGACTGTTCCAAATGTCTGTGACGAACTTAAGGCAAGATTTTGTGTCTTGCTAAAAAAAAAAAAAAGTTTTGTTTTTTTGCTGTTTGCGCTTTAGGCTGCTTAGGAAATTGTCTCAACAGTCAGGGCTCGTTGAAGGATTGGTGTGTGTTGAGGGTTCTAAACGAGTCTTTTGTAAGCAGCTGCTTTAACTTGATTTCAGCACATCTAATGCGATGTGTGCTGGAATCGTGTGAGGTCGACACTTAAAGTAACAAACACTGTTGCTCACATAGTCTCTGCATTCTTTGCAGTCAGGTGTGGCTGAAGGAGGGTCAATGATGGGGCAGCCAGCCAGAGCCAGCTGGGGCCAGTCGGAGCCAGCCAAAGCCAGCCAAAGCCAGCCGGAGCCAGTCAGAGCCAGCCAGAGCCAACCAGAGCCAGCCAGAGCCAGCCAGAGCCAGCTAGAGCCAGCCAGGGCCAGCCGGAGCAATGGGCACAGCAAGCCAGTAGTACAGCCTGGCTCATTAATCAGTGGCTGTTGGACTCTCCCTTGCCATCCTGGCTGCTTTAACCAACAAGATGGTCAATCAGACAGCCAGTTGCCCACCTTTCTGGCAGCAGTAGATCTTTGGGGCCCTCCTCAGAAGCCTGGAGACAACCACACACATATCGCAGCTGATTGCCGGGGCTCTTGAAGGCATAACTTAGCCAAAATGGTTTCCAACAGTTTGTAGCAGAGATTTTGCTACCCCAAGTCTTAGTGAACCCCAGAGGACCCTTGGCCAAGAGGAGCCTTTCCCTGGTAGTCCTGGAGAGCTCACGGCCCGTGGTCAATGTGTAAGGACATCATTAACCCTGTTTGTCACCGTGCCTGATTTAAAAAAGAAAGCCACCAGTCCCAGCAACTAGACCATAGGTCACTAGCTCCAGGAGCATACCATAAATTCCAGGAACAAGGTCATAACCCCCTCCCAAAGTACAACCTGGGGATAACCACAAAAATGGGAAAACATTTTTTCTCAGGGTGTACCATCGATGCAGGCAGCCCGATCTCATCCTGTGGTTAAACGTTCTTGACATAGGAATGCAGACCCCTGGCCATCTGGTACAGCCAGTCAGAAGCTGACCCCTGTGACCTCTCTAGCACTCACCAATAAAATTTTAGATTACCTAACCCATTCTCTAAATATGGAAGGACTAACACAGTAGACAATCAAAATTGCACAAATGTCACCTCTTTGGCTCCGACCAATCACGTTAGAGATTACCTAATCCTTCTAGAACATCCCCCTGGTTCCCTATAAGAAGTCCTGGTGCCTTTGTCTAGGGTGGCCATTTTGATAAATGGTTGACCCCTGAGTGCTGGCTGTTTCTGAAGAATAAACGCCCTTTGTCTTGGCAGACTCTGAGTCTGGGGTCTTCCCTCAGCAACTTTCGGACCCTTACAATACACGCTCCTTTTGCTGAGGGAGCAGTGGTTCTCTGAGGCTCAAAGTTCCTAGTCTGCACCTCAAGGCTCTTGCCTGGTAAGGGCTGCATGCCACGCGCTTAGGTGGGGGGAAAGACGGTGGGCAGGGCTGATGGAATTTGCAATCATGCAATCACAGACTGGAAGACAGACCTTCCCATAGCCTGCTCTCCCTGTGTGGGAAAGGCGTCTGTAGTCAATTCTAACACTTTGTTTAAACACACACACACACACAGACACAGACACACACACACACACACACACACACACACACTACATTGTTCTTTCTAAACCCTCAACCAAATCAGTCATAAGGTATCCCTGCAAAAAAGAAATATTATCCCCTGTCCTATGACACAGGTGCCTTCCGTGTGGGGGAATGTACAAACTACTGAAGAGGGGCCGGGGAAGGAGATCTGAGTACCTGGCCGCTGGGGTCCCAGGCTTTGCCTCCGCGGCCCCTGTGTCTGCTGGAGAAGGTGCAGGCATGTTGCTGGGAAACTTTATTTTGCCTTTAATTATTCAGCCTGTGTGCTGTGTCGGGTGTGGAGACAGGATGTGATAACCTTTAACGCCAGCACTAAAGCTAGCAGGTGCCATGCGGGCTGAGCTCTGGAAGGATACAGTGTGGAAGGATACCGTGTGGAAGGATACAGTGTGTGGAAGGATACAGTGTGTGGAAGGATACAGTGTGGAAGGATACAGTGTGGAAGGATACAGTGTGGAAGGATACAGTGTGGAAGGATACAGTGTGGAAGGATACAGTATTTGCAGCCCCGTGGCCCAGCATCTTGATCTCTGCTCACCGACTGACAGCGGGAGTCTCTCCTGAAGGGGTTGGGGGAGGATGGGTGACAGACGGATGAAGCCCCACGGGAGCTCTGTGGAGTGGACTGTGTCTTTGTTTGGCTCTGAGGAAGGAGCACCATATTTGATGACAGCCTCCATTTCTGGAGTCCCCAGGCTGCTCGGTGGAAGTAGGAGGGCTCTGTCCCGTAGAGATGACGACAGTCATTGGGGTGGTGGGGGACACTAATCTGCTCGTGGATTTTCCTTAACTCAGAGGTTTGGATGAAGATTCCCACCCTTGGTCCTGAATATTACCATGTGCTCTTCTCCCCCTCCTTCCCTCCCTCCCTCCTCATCCCCCCTCCATTTTCCCTCTCTGTTCTCTGACGGTTTCTGTGCCCCTCCAATGTGCTGTCTGCTCTGCAGACACCGGCAATCCAACAGGAAAACAATGACCGCCCACAGTCCCTGAACCCAGGGGTTTTGGGGACACTTCAACCAGTCCCCCAGTCTGGGCTCCAGGGTCTCTGTGTCCGGCGTCCTGGATTTCGTGCCCTCCTGTCCCATAGCTGCACTGTCACGGCTGGATGGGGCTCTGTACTCTGGCGAGGGGGTGGCTCCATTTCTGTTTCAGAAGTGGGGTTCAAAAAGCTCTGGAGGACACTGAGCCAAGATGTCTAGAACCTGTGTATGTAAGAGGGTGTGGCAATGTAATGGGGTGTGTGGGGTGTGAGCACGTGTATGAATGTATGGTGTGTGAATGTGTGGTGTGTGTGTGGTGCCTGTGCATGTGTGTGTATGTATGTGCATGTGTGTATGCATGTGTGTATGTGCACACGTGCATGTGCTTGTGTATGTGTGTGTTGGTATGTGCATGTGTGTATGTGTTTGGATGTGTGTGTATGCATGTATGTATGTACATATGTGCATGTGCTTGTGTATGTGTGTCGGTATGTGCATGTGTGTGTATGTGTTTGTATGTGTATGGACATGTGTGTGCATGTGTGTGTGTGTGTGTGTGTGTGTGTGCATGTGTGTGTGAGTGTGTGTGTATGTGGTCAGGATGGCATCTTGGGGACACTTCTGAGTTGAGATGTCATCATGGATATGTACACTATCTGCCCTCTCTTGAGATGTCCAGCATTCTGTGGCCCAGCAGTGGGGCCAGAACTCCCAGAGGCCAAAGACTGCACCTGAGGGCCCAGCATCTCCGTCTGCCATGGGTGGTTTCCTGGTCTCAGCACTCCAGGGTGGTGGCCTGGCATGGAAGGAATCCAGGCCTGCCCCCCTTTCCTGGTGAGACACTAGGATAAGCCCAGGTGGCTGTGGAGCATGTGACATCCTGGTGTGGATGTGTGTCACACAAGGAGGCCTACCATCATCCTCCATGAGACAATGGGGCAGAGACACTGGCTGCCGTTTCTCATTGCCCCGCAGCCACTGTGAGCACTCTGCCCTCCCCCTCCTCCTCCCCTCTTCTTCCCCCTCCTCCCCTCCTTCCCTCCTTTCCTCCCCCTCTCCCTCCTCCCTTCCCCCTTCTCCCCCTCCTCCTCCTTCCACACTCCATAGCTTTCATATAGGACAGTGGGGGACAATGTGTGCAGAAGGGGTCAGCATCCTGACTTTGTTGAGCGGGCTGCAGGCAAGGTTCCTGGTCGTGTCTTCAGGGAGATTTCCCTTCTTAGGAAGGACTGCATCCTATGGCGGACACTCTGCTCCCAGAGGCCGGCTCTACCAAGGCATCCTTGAAAAGATAGCCTGGCCAGAGAATTCTGCCCAAGAGCTGCAGAAATGTGAGGCCCCGGGGAATCGTCTCCCAGGACAGAGCGGTGAAGCTCTTCCGAGTTTCCTTATCCACAGAGGGGACACTCAGACATCTGTTACTGCCACCTGTGACCCCTCCAGGGCCTGCCGCGTCTCCTCCACTAGTGCGGGGGAAGAAGGAATCTGCAGGAAGAGGGGGCTCTTCAGACATGCAGATCCCATCCATTTCTTGCTGTTCTGTAAAGCCTCTGACTTTGGAGGGTTAGTAGATCTCTCTGGCCCCTGAACTGTGCCCACCACCCCTGGAAGTGTCCCCAGCTCACACGGTGGCATTTAGGACTATCCCCGGATGTAAACTGCCACCACCTTCAGGACTTTTGCTGGTTCAGAAACCAGTTCTGTGCAATTCTGCTCTAATTGTACACGGTCTTGGGGGGGGGTCTCTGGGAAGAATTAGAGCATACAGTGAGGCTCCATCTGCACAGCCACAGGGAAGCCACCACCCCTGCAGCCACCGTCCAGTGTGGCTGCTTTCAGGTTTGCTGTGACCCTGCCCACGGCTTCACAGCCATGCTCTGTAAGAAAGCCCGGTGAATCTTTGGTTCCCTCAGTGAACTTTGCAGGACTCGGATCTCAGTTTGCGATTGGGACCTTAGGAGGAGAGTAGATATCATATCTCTCCTGGGAAGGAATCTTGGTGACTGACACACGGTGTCCTGGAGGGAACCGAGGCAGGAGACTGGGAAAGGATGATCCAGGCTGCTCCCAGATTGACAGGCGGGGAGACAATGGCTGTCTGGAATGTCTTTTCTGATTTATTATTTCCCCTTTGCTTATGCATAGCAATCTAAATTTCAGGCTGTTAATGAAAGATTATAGATGTGTTAAAAAAAATCCTCCAAACCTCCATCTTTGCTCTTGCTTTGTTAATTAAATCCCCAAGTTCCATTTACAGGTTTTAATTAAGAGTGCAGGGCCCTCGCATGCTGACCTCATACATAGCGAGGCCTCTGCCAAGCTGAGGAAACTTCTGGAACAGGCATCTCCACAGAGGGTCCCAAGGCCTCGCCTGTCAGGGCCGATGGGCTCCCTTGAAGCTTCTTGGCGGTGGGCACCAAACAGGGTGGCTGACTGATGCCCTGCCAGGAGAAGCTCTTTCTTCCTAGGGTCTTTGTGCGTCTGAGGGTCCTCAGTGCTTGTCTGCAGGGGCCAAGCGTGTGAGCTGGCAGTGCTAGCCATTCCCGGTGCTACACTGTAGCTCAGGATCGTGGGCACCTGCCCCGGGCTTCCTAGCTGCAGATACAGTGCGAGCTTCCCTGAGTCAGGAATCAGTTCAGCAGATCACAGTGCCTGTGCTGTCTCTGAGGTAGGAACACTCAGGAGATAAAGGCGTGGGGGGAGGGGCAGATGGCTCAGGTGACAGTAGGTGTGTCCTTCAAGAACAAGGGCCTGAGTCTTATCCCCAGAACACATGTGAAAGAGTCAGATGTGGTGGCACCCGTTTGTAATCTCAGAGCTTGAAGCAGAGACAGGCAGTCCCTGGGATTTTCTAGTCAACGAGCCCAGCTGAATTGATGAACTCCAGCTTCACTGGGGGAGACTGTCTCACAAAAATAATATGGAGAGAGACTGAAGAAACTGTCCTGTGTTGACCACACACACACACACATACACACACACACACACACACACACGTAGACACATGCACACACACACACACACACACACGCACATGCATGCACACGCACACACATATGTACATATACACATGTGCACACATGTGCAAGAACATGCACACAAGCACATAGGCACACATACATATACACACAGACAGGCATACACGCACATGTACACACATGCACATATACACATATGTGTGCACATACATGCACTCATGAATGTGCACACACACATGCACACATGCACACAGCTCTGCAGACCTCTTCCAGAGTGGCTGTGCTGTGCCTGGTACTGCCCGAGAGTGTGGGACCTGATAGACTCAGGACAGCCTCTGTGTAAGACGGGTTTAGGGCCATATGTCCTCACTGGTGGAAACCACAGAGACCCATGATCTCCCTTTGCTCTGGGCTGAGCCTTTGGAGCCGGGCCCTTGAATGCGGGGCTCAAGTGTTCCTCTGATTACTCTGCGTTCTGACAGGGACAGTGTCCTTCCCTTGGAGGGATTGGAGGCCGGTTCTGCTGGTGAGCTAACTGCTCTCTCCTCCCTGCCCGATCCCTGAGCGCGCGTAGGTCAAGCGCGATGCCAGGGCTTGCACAAGCGGTAACTTGGGGAGTCGGGAGGAAGGGTGGTCCAGAGCGGCGAGGTTGAGGAGCTGTGGTGGATTGTACAGAACAGCGGTTTGGACGTGGAGGACGCACAGGTCACGGGAACTTCTGGAAACCGAGTCGGCTCCTGAGCCGAGGACTTGGGGAGAACTGAGTGGAGAAGATGCCTGCCTTCTTCTGAGGGTCGCAGTTCATATCTGCTCAATGGCGAGCAGAGAAGGGCGGAAGGAGGCAAGCGTGTGGCGCCTTCCTTTCCTCCCGCGTTGCCGTCGCCGGTGACTGTCTTCAGGCGCGAGTTCTGCATCCGCCGTGTCTGGCATCACCATCCATGAACAATTGTTGAAGGGGTGAGGGGGACTTGATTATTTCCTTCTCTTTGGCGCTGGGGATGGAACTTAGAGCCCCACTCACACTAAGCCAGGGCTTCACCACCAAGCTGCATCCAAAGTCTTGTTTTTCTTGGTTCTGTCTCCAGCTTGTCTCCTGAGATAAGGCCTGGCTACATAGTCTGGACTGACCTTGAACTCTTTGCCATCCTCCTGCCTCCACGTCCCTAGAACTGCGCTTTCAGGGCATCTTGCCAAACTGCATCCTCTTATGAGAAGTCTTTCAGTAGGCATGTGCCTCTCAGCTGCAGGTCGGCCATTTTGTTACTAGGTGACATTTGGCAATACCTAGGGACACGTTGCTTGCCATGGTGAGGATAGAGGTGCCAAGACGGACAGACCCCTTTCCCCTCTCCTCCTGTGATGGTTTGTATATGATTGGCCCAGGAAGTGAACCTATTAGGAGGTGTGGCCTTGTTGGAGTAGGTGTGTCTCTGTGGGTGTGGGCTTAAGACCCTCCCCCTGGCTGCCTGGAAGTCAGTCTTCCACTAGCAGCCTTCAGTTGAAGAGAGAGAACTCTCAGCTCCTCCTGCACCATACCTGCCTGGATGCTGCCATGTTTCTGCCTTGATGACAATGGACTGAACCTCTCAGCCTGTAAGCCAACCCCAATTAAATGTTGTCTTTTATAAAACTTGCATTGGTCATGGTGCCTGTTCACAGCAGTAAAACCCTAACTAAGACACCTCCTTTATGAATTTCTCCTGCCTGAGGCATGAGGTGCAGGGGGCTGAGGGTTACCCCAGCGGAGCTTGTGGGTCGAAGGATGGGATGGGGTGGGCAGACCCCACCTCTCCACTCACCCAAAGCCTTGTCTCTGCTAATGATGCTTCCTTGTTTGTGGGGGGTCTGAGGAGAGCCCAGCAGAGTTTCTGTCTTCAGCCCCTGCTCCTCAAGCCCTCCCTCTCCCCCTCCCCCGCCCCCGCCCCGTGACTCCCACGTCAAGGATGCTGACCTGGGCCTGGAGGAGCTACACAGTGAACCTTTCTGAGTTTGCTCCACTCGATTGCTGCCGTGACAGAGTGTACTAATGACTGGACTTGTTGCTGTGACAAAGAAGAAGCGTAAGGAACAGAGAGACTTTGACTCAGAGTCAGTCACGGGGAGAGGAGGCATGGGGGCAGGGACATGAGGCAGCTGGTCACAACGCATCTGCAGTCAGGAAGCAGAGAGGGTGGACGCTGGTGCCTAGCCGGCTCCTCTTTCTATGCAGTCTAGTACTCTAGCCTGTGAAATGGGCACGTCCACACACCTTAGTTAACTTGATTTGGAGAATCCTCAATGGTTAAGGCCTGGGATTTGTTTCCGTGGTGATTTAAAAACCTTTCAAATTGATAATCAATATCAATGCCACACGAATAAGCCTCTGGTGATGGGGATGGTAAGAGACCTGCGTCTTCTGGTCTCCCTCACTGTAGGGGTGGACTGACTCTTCTGGTTCTGAGGACCTTCCCACACCCTGCTCTGGCTTAGAACCACTGCTCTGAGGGTGCTTATTTCCAGCCAGACACACTCGCTACTCCAGAGCTGGGGACAGAAGGATGTCCCACTCCTGTGGTGTGTGCTTCTGGACCAGCAGGGGCTGAGCACCGGCCTCCACCCGTGGGGCCTCGTGTCCTGCACACTCTGACCACCACCACGAGCCTCGTGTCTGAGTTCCAAGCTGCCCCTGTTTACGTTTGTGACTCTCAACTCTAATTAGCTACTGCTCTTGGAACATGGGCTGTACCTAGGCCAGGAAAGCCGTAACAAGGCTGAGGAATGGTGGCCCTTGGCCCAGAGACAGGAGAGCTATGTGACTTGGGGTCAGGCACGAGGAGAAACATCCCCATGTCACCAGCCCAGACAAGTCAGTGCTTGTCTCTGGGGTCCGCAGGCACCTCTGTAAAGAAGTTCATGTTGGCCGGTTCTAGGAATGACATGATCCAGTGCAGGTGGTAGAAGGGGGTGCTAGGTGAAGTGGGGGTTCAGTCCTGCTGAGGCCACAGGGAAGGAAACACAAGCTTGTGTGTCCTTGGCCCCTTGGCTCCCCTCTGCAGTGACATTGTAGCTTGCTTTATTGAAAGGAAGATGTGGCCGGGCAGTGATGGCACACGCCCTTAATCCCAGCACTTAGAGGCCTGGCCCGTGCTGTGTGCTCATCCCTGAGCCAATCACCACGGCCAGAGACACGTGATGCTCTGACTGGCCAGTCAGAGTCCCCTGTCAGCCTCTGCAACCAGGATAGGACCTCTCTCCTGGAGCAGGGAGCATGAGTCCCAGGAGAAAACAGCATCACGGGATAAGGAGGAGGGCAGGGCAGAACGGGGCCACGGACTTCTGGGACAGAATCACAAGCCAAGAAAGACCAGAGCCCATGAACACGAGTGTGCCCACCCACTGCTTCTGAACCTGGGTAGATCATTGACGTGGTCCCCACCTCCCCACACTGTCTGACCTGATCCCTGGTCACCATTTGAATTTAAACAGCAGCTCAGTCTGTAGGAATGGAGCTGACAATTAGTGATTTAGACCCAGAAGTGAATTTTCCAAGAGGCATTTAATTTAGACTCTAATTGCCATGATTTCCAGTGGCCTTGCAGGTAGTAATTGTTTAAAGACACTTAATGAAACTTAATCAGTCCATTACAACGCACTGCCGGCCTGGGACAATCTGTGGCCGCCGCCGTCACATGCTGCGGGCACCTGCTTTTGCAAGGTGTGGATGCATGCGGGCTGCTGCGTTGAGTTAGGCCGCCAGACTTACTGTTCTTTCTGGAAATCCACCACGTGTACTTGGGGGTCTGTGACTTAGGGGAGCTCTAGCCCCTCTGTCCCTTTCCTCAGAATCCCATAGGAGAATGCCGGTATTCTTGTCCTGTGCCCTTGTTGTAGAGTTTCGTAGATGACAAGGTCAGAGGGTGAGGCTGTGGCCAGGCTCACCCTGGGCAGCATGCGTCATCTTTTTAAAAAAATGTTTTATTTCCTTTTTTTATTTTATGTGCATTAATGCTTTGCCTGCATGTATGTCTGTATGGGGACGCTGGGTCACCTGGAACTGGAGACAGTTCTCAGACTCTGCGTTATCTCTCATAAGGCTGCAACCCCTCCTCCTTTCCTCTGACCCTGCCCCCACCCAGGCTGTGTTCTCCTTCACGTGTTGTGGTGATGAGCGGTGTTTGCCTCTGAGTTGCTGGTGGCAACACACAAGCCATCCATTCTTTTGGAAGACACGTCACACACAAAGTGAGTTTAGCCCGGGTGGCTGTGAGGGCCTCTCTGGAGGCTGAGACAGGTGAGGTGTCTGTCCAGAGCTGGCCTGAGGCCCGCAGCCCATGGTGGCTATTACTGTTATTATTAGATCTGCAGCATTCATTATTTTAGCTCTAATGACGCGGAGGCGCTCTGCCAAGCTGTGTGTGTGAAGACAAGCTCGCATCTTTGCCCACGAGGAGACAAACAATGAGCAAAGGACGCCGCACGCCGTCCACTGGTGCTGCGTCTTGCTGCGCATTCAAGGAAGACGGAGCGGCCTCTTACCGCACACCTCCGGGATGTGTTAGGGGCATGGACAGTGTGCGCCAGGGGCTCTGAGAGCACGGGGAGGGCTTCCTGACGTGCCGCGACTGCCCTACCTGGAGAGGTGTGGCAGGAAACGCAGGGCCACCTCTGTGTAAACCTTGGGGGCTGTGCAGCTGCAGAAGCTGCTCCTGCAGGAGGACCTGATTGAGGACTGCCTGAGAGGCCACCCATTGCTGGCGCAGACGATGCCAGCCAATCGGGAACTGCTGTTTAGCAGAGACGCCTTCTTGGGACCAATGGGGCGCCGGAGGAGGGTATTAAAGGAGCTGGGGGCAGCGCTCGGCCGGCTGGGCTCGCTGCCAAGTTTCTCACCTGCTCTCGGAGTCTTTGTTGTTGGCTCTGTGCCACCTCGCCGCCAATCACCAAGGGCGGGTAGGGTCGGCAGCGAGTAGTCCAGAACACAGGTAACAGAGAAGCTGCTTTTTACCGTGTTCCCTTTGGGGACAGTGCCACAGGACATTAGGTTGAAGCCCGAGCCTGCTTGGGCTTGGGTTTACGAAATGACTTTGACTTCCTAACACAAACAGTGAACGCCCTCAGAGCAGCGCCCTCTACTGACTTAGCAGTGATCCAGATTGTTACAATGTTGCCAGCCAATGTGTTTGTTACTGGGTAGCAGTGTTGGCTTTGCGTCCCCTCCTAGGTGCAGGGCCTGCATCCCCAAGGCTTGCTTACCTACCTTTCCCCTGTGGAAGAAGACAATGGGTAGATCCTTGGCGTCTGGGACGGACCAGTGAGGGGAACAGACCTGGCCTCCTGGGGGCCTCTTCTCGACAGAGGCTCTGACCCCCCATCCAGGCAGCTAAGGTGATGAGGCCACCTGAGTCAGGACCATTATCCTCATTGTGTCTACCTCTGGGTTACAGGGGGCAGATCAGGGCGTATGTCTCGGCAGCTCCCCCATGTTCATATTTTTTTTTTTGTTTATTTCACTAAGGGGATGTCTGTGCCTGTGCCTGTGTGCTCTCTCTCTCTCTCTCTCTCTCTCTCTCTCTCTCTCTCTCTGTCAACAAAGGTGCTCTCACCAGGGACGAGACTCCAGGGGTTCTAAGAAACCAGTCTTCCCTCCTACCAACCTCCATGCAGTGCCTGGACTCTGAGCGCAGAGGCCCTGGCTCCAGGAGCCTCCAGTGAAGAGCTTGGCCTCTCCCGCACCAGCCAAAGGCACACACACTGCATGCAGGCAAAGGGCTGCCTTTCCGAGCAAACTCCTGTTTCTCTTCACCACAGATTCCCTGGAGTTCTGTTTTCGAGACCCCCAAGGACAGACAAGAGTGCTTCTGTCCAGCAACCTATGCAGGCCAGCCAGTGGCTGCCCCGCCCTAGAGGGCTGTGAGGCCCCGGAGGACCGCTCCCTGTGCCTGTGGAGCCGGCTGCTGCCTGATGTCCTTATCTGCTGATCTTTTTTGAAGCTGTATCAGATTTATTTTGTGCCCCAGTGGTGGGTGGTGGCAGCAGCCCGACTGGTGGCGGCAACCGCTGTCAGGACAGGCATTGTGGTGCCCCCAGAGAAAAGTTCGACGGATGAGGAGCTTTGTCTGGTAGCAGCCTCAGCCACGGCAGCAGCAGGGTTTGGGGCCTTTTATCTTCGCGTTGGTCGGTCGGCCTGCTCTCCGTGCCCATTCCCACAATGCACTGGGCTTCCCAGGGGCCTCCTGCTGCCCCCAAATTGCTGAGACACAAAGCCAGCTTCGGACTCTTTCCGTAACTTTTCTTGCACTTGAGCTGGGCCCCTGGGAGTCACTGGCCAGTCTCCAGGTGGAGCAGGAGCAGATGCAGAGCCCGTATTAACGATCTCAGAATTATTTCTTGGCCAAGGAGGCTGGGGACAGAGTGTGCCGCCAGAGCGATCCAAGCTGGCTAATTGGGCAATTTAAAACTTAGGGTTTTAGAGTCTGGCAGCTCTGCTCCCCCTGACACCAGACCAGGATGTGTTGTCATGGTCCTTTAGGGAGCCGCAGTGGTCCCAGTTCTGCATTACCTATCACTATGGCAACCGTGGACCCAACCTTCTCCTCTTTGGGTCTCTTTATCACAGAAAGACGTTGCGGGTTGGGATGTCTCAGATTTGGTTCATAAATAAGTTTCCCTATGTCCTCTTTTTACCTGTGTCTCAGGAGACATAGCTTATCCGTCAGGTTCCTCTTGGGGACTTTTTGCTTGTACAAGTCTACAAGGGATTTGTACAGAGACTCCACACCCTTCTAGGAAGAGAACCACCTGCCAGATTTCTGAATTAGTCGGGGTTCTCTGGAGGAACAGAACACGTAGATAGTATTTTTTATGGAAGGAGGTTTGTTAGGTTTGCGCAGTTCTCTCATCTGCCCACGGGAGAGGCCGAGGAGCCTGTAACTGCTCAGTCTGCAAGGTCGGACGCCTCTGGAGTCCTCGTGTGGCTCGGAAGGCCTGAATGGCCCTGGGGAGGCGGGTCTTCCGTCCCTGTTGGAAAGCCTGTGTTCTGAAGTCAGCGGAGTACAGAGATAGCAGAAGTTTGGGCTGCCTCCAGAAGGTTCTGCCCGCTCAGGCAGAGGGTCTCTTCCCTCAGTCAAATACCCTTACAGACCTGCCCGGAAGTTAACTGATCCCACATCAACTTGATAAATAAGATTTGCTACCGCAGCTTCTCATTGGATGATAGAATGTGGGTCCTGGGGTCCCTGTGGAAGTGCGGGGGATGGAGGGGCAGGGGGGATCTTTGCCTCTGTGAGGGTTACTGGGGGCCTCAGGGCTCTCGGTGAATTTTTACAGAGACTGGTTATGAGCTGCGCATTGTACATTGTATTTTCTCTGGTGGTTTGGCACTCTGTCTCTCTGTCTCTGTCTCTGTCTCTGTCTCTGTCTCTGTCTCTGCATTTGTAGGGCGTAGGGAGAGCCTCTGACACGCAAATGGTCAACTCGCAGGCACACTCAGGTGTCTTCATCATTGGGCTCTCACACCCAGGTCACCCTCCAATCCAGATGCCCCCAGGACCAGGGACAGCCAGGGTCGGCTCTCTCCTTCAGACCCGGGTTCCAGTGTTTCCAGGTTTAAACTCTGACGGTGGTCCTTGCGGTTGGTAGGAAGGACCAGAGACAGGTGCTGGGTTTGAGGTCTCCGGGGTGATTGAGAAGGCGTCGGCTGGGCCGGCTCTCTTGACCTGGCCCTTTGAGGATGGCTGTAGCTACATACAGTTCTCAGCAACATCTGTTGGGAAAAGACGAGAGATAACCTAAACCTGTGGCCTCATTTCCATGGCCCAGCGACATTCTGCTCAGGGTATGACACGCGGGCTGTCTCCTGGTGGTGCTGTGTGTGGGATCCAGCCTAAGACATGGGTCTCTTTTTAGCTGACCTTTTCGCTTTGGAATTGCCTGTCACAGAGCATGTTCTTCCCGGAGGTCAGGACGGGGCTTTATTTCATTCTCATGTTGGGGAAAAATAACATCAAGCAAACAGAACAAATCTTCCACAACCCTTAGGGCCTCTGCGTCTGTGTACCTGCAGAGCCTCTGGGACAGGTATTCTGGCCTTAGCAGAAGGAAATCTGGGGCCACTGTCATCTTTGGAAGTGTGTGGGGACAGCCATTATCTTCAGGGAAGCCTCCTCCTCTTTTGGGGACAGGAGACTTAGCAAGAGGGTCTTCCTGGTGGCCTTGTCTGATGGAGTGGGATGAGGAAGCTCCAGGCAGACGCAGGAGAAAACATGTTTGTTCTGTGGAGGAATGCTCTCCACTCTGGGGTTTGTGAGCAAGACTTCACCCCAAAGGGGTCTGAAGCAGCAGACAGACATCACCAGGAGGTCCGAGGCTTGCAAAGAGCATGGGTTGAGAAGGCCCTGGCCAGTCAAGCAGCATTGTGTGTATCCACAGAGCAGAGGAGTGATTAGCTTCCAGGGTCACAGATGGTTAGCATGGTGGGGGCTCTGATGGATTTTGTGGGTTACACTCCACTCCAGAGACTCTGGTCTAGCATGGAGAGTGTGACAAGATATGGCCCGCTGTCGCAGGATTTTCCCTGACCGATTACATCAGTATAGGGAAGGTCTGTACTGAGCCACGGCCACGGACGTGAACCCACGTGGCGATCACCAGCCACGAGTGGCTAAGTTTTCACAAGGTTCAAAGCGTTGGGAATAAAGCTTTTATCATTATCAATTGGCTCTGAAATTATTGTATTGACATCTTGTAAATTGTGATATTACTTATACATAAATCTGATAGGTTAATTAAGCATGAAGAACCTTTATTCTACCGGGTAATTAGGTGATGAGATGGAAGATCGTGGGGTGTGTGGGACGTTGCGTGGAAGCGAGGTGGGGGCTGGAGAGTTGGCAGGCCAGCAGGTCACACGAGTGGGACCCCGCTGGGACATAGTGTTGTGGCCCGCCAGTGCCGGTACAAGGGCAGGGCAGGAGAGTTGGCGGGTTGCTTTTTAAATATTTCCTGCAACAGCCTGCCCCTGCTCCCAGTGGGGTCTGCGGAGAGGACTGGTGGGGGCTTCCTGCCTCTGCTCCCAGTGGGGTCTGCTGGGAGGACTGGTGGGGGCTTCCTGCCCCTGCTCCCAGTGGGGTCTGCCGGGAGGACTGGTGGGGGCTTCCTGCCTCTGCTCCCAGTGGGGTCTGCCGGGAGGAACGGTTGGGGCTTCCTGCCCCTGCTCCCAGTGGGGTCTGCCGGGAGGACTGGTGGGGGCTTCCTGCCTCTGCTCCCAGTGGGGTCTGCTGGGAGGACTGGTGGGGGCTTCTTCCGTACAAACCTCTGTAGGGCCCATGCTAGTTCCAAGGGCCCTCAAGGTAGATTTCACAGAACCTGTGTATGTAAAACATGTCTTGAGTTTCTGCCTGTATTCTGATGCTTCAGCATTTGGTTGGAGGGTTGACAGTCCTGTCTAGCCAGGGGATCCCCAGAAAGGCAAACTGACCGGGGAGAATCTCCCAGATGCAAATGTTCAATCTAGAGTCATCCCAGGCTCCTCTGGTGTTATCGCGAAACAGGCCATGTTGCTGCTCAGCTCTCCCCAGGCACAGGAAAGCCAAGAGCAGCTCTACACCAGAGCCTGCCCTCTGCCTGCCACCGTTCCCTGTGGGGACCGTAGCAGGAGTGGCCGTCCTTACTCCCACTGGCTCCACCCCACGTCCGTGTTCTGAGAACCCAATAAATGTCTTTCTTTGTCAGTCACTGTCGTGTTGCAGTGAAGAGACAATTGTGACTAAGGCAACTTGTAGAAGAAAGTATTCAACTGGGGGCTTGCAGTTTCAGAGGGGGAGTCCATTTCTTTATGTTGGGGAGTGTCTTAGGGTTTCTGTTCCTGCACAAAACGTCATGACCAAGAGGCAAGCTGGGGAGGAAAGGGTTTATTCAGCTTACATTTCCACATTGCTGTTCATCACCAATGGAAGTCAGGACAGGAACTCAAGCAGGTCAGGAAGCAGGAGCTGATGCAGAGGCCATGGAGGGATGTTCCTTGCTGGCTTGCTTCCCCTGGCTTGCTCAGCTTGGTCTCTTATAGAACCCAGGACTACCAGCCCAGGGATGGCACCACCCACAATGGGCCCTCCCCGCTTGATCACTAATTGAGAAAATGCCCCACAGCTGGATCTCATGGAGGCACTTCTCCTGCTGAAGCTCCTTTCTCTGTGATAACTCCAGCCTGTGTCGAGTTGACACACAAAACTAATCAGTACAGGGAACATGGAGGCATGCAGGCAGCATGTCACTGGAGCTGGAGCTGAGAGCATGTATATGATCTACAAACAGGAGATACACACACATACACCATACATATTCAAACACATACATCACACACAGACACACTCATACACATACCACGTATATACATACACACAGACACACAGACACACACATACACACATACACACATATACACACACATACTCACACACATACACACACACCACATATATACATACACACAGACACACACATCTCTACACACATACACATACCACACATAAACATACACATACACACACATACACACATATACATATACATATATGTATATACACATACGCTCACATACATACACATACACACACCACACATATACATACAGGCACACACTATGCACGCACATGCACACATACATATACACACAGAGACACACATACTTCCCACACACATACACATACACATCACACACATACAACCACACACACCACACAAACACATCACACACACAACCACACACACCACACACATACACATACACAGAGAGACAGAGACAGACAAAGACAGACAGGGCTTGTATGGGATTTTAAAACTCTAAAGCCCACCCCCAGTGACACACCTCCTCCAAAAAGGCCACACCTCCTAATCCTTCCTAAATAGTTCCACCAGCTGGGAACCAACTATTCAAACACGGGAATCTAGAGGGGCCATTCTTATTCAAACCACCACAGTTCCCTCCAGGTCTGTGTGTTTCCCAGGTAAGCAGTTCGGGTACCCTTGACACGTCTTCAATAGAGGACCCCTGGGAAAAGACACCCAGACACCACCTGCCATGGACACACTGCCCACCAGCCACTCCCACTCTGGGTCAACACAAGGTCAGGGTGTGTTGAGCATCCTGAGGTGTGAACCAAGAAAACTGCTGCAGAGTTGCCTACAGGCGGATCTCGACGGAGATGGTCTCTGTCCAGGTGTACCTGGGTTGGTGTCAATTTTGTCTTCCCAGGTCCATCTCCACCACACCTCCAGTATGGTTTTTAGTTAGTGAAAGTCGGATTTTTTTTAGGGTTGTCACTGAGAACTGACTTAAAAGTAGCGCATGAGGAGAACACTGAGAAGAATCCAGGGGACGGCACAGGAAGTCACATGGGGGAGAGAATGTCCCCTTCAGAAGGTTCAGCCCCTCACCGTGGATGCACCGTCCCTGAGCATCTCTGGGAAACTGGACAGGGTATCGCAGCGGCAGGGAGTAGCTGGAGTACCTCGGTAACAGTCGAGGGATAGCCCCAGGCATAGCCTTCTCTCCTCCCCGTTGGCTCCTCCCCCTCCAAGTACGACCAATCCTCACTCAGGGATGCCACCGAGGGTCCAGAGATGAGGGAATTATCACACACATGAGTCAGGGAGCCCCCACCTCTGCATGTTGCTGATGCCTGTATATTCCTAGGTCTCTGGCCCTGTCCCGGACGGGGGAGTGCAGTAGCCGGGGAGCACTCCCTGGGGAGTGCAGTAGTCGGGGAGCACTCCCTGGGGAGTGCAGTAGCCGGGGAGCACTCCCTGGGCTTCGCCAGGACTCTTATGGAGCAGGACAGGGACTCAGCGGCCAGGGAGATGGGCGTGTGTGGGAAGAGGTGGGTATCCCTGAAGCACAGACAGCATTGCCGGGTGGAACAGCTTTCCAGTGTCAGCCACTGGGAGGAAGTCTGCAGCTAGCTGGGGTCATGTGGAGGCTGCCTCGTTCTCACCTGGTCATATCAGTCTCCCAGGGCCTTATCAGTGTCTTACTCATGGCCTGTGGCACCAGTGTGAGTCCTACACCTCAGGCTCTCCCAACTAAGTTGCTCCAGGAATCTGTCTGGCACAGATCTGTCTTACTGTCCATGACTCAGTTTCCCCATCTGTGAGAGGGGACACTCTCTTGGGCGCCCCAGGATTCCTATTTGTGTTTGCATCAGACACCCACTTCGGGGTTGTCTGTCTCTGACGTGATTCGGTGCTTCCCTGGCTGGGGACAGCGAGCTATTTACCTGATGACAGGTTCCCCGTCTCCCCCATGAGCCCGGCAGTCATGACGGAGAACGGAAGGAGCGCCAGGAACATTTCGCTTTTATTTTCGTTCTTCTGGGAGTTCAATACTCTCCGAATCACCTCGGCATGGTAATGCTATTTTCCTGGCAGGAATGCATTTATTGGAGCTGTCAGTCATCCCGGGCCACTCCATCTCAGCTCCGCAGCGGGCCGACGGAGCGGCGCGGCCGCCTGTAATTTACTGGTTGATAGACCCAAATCGCCACGCAGACCTTGCCACCGGCACAAGTTAAGGACAAGCTGTCTGCAAATTGGTTGCCAAACAGGTTCATGGCCCTAAGGGACTGAATTTTCTCTCCTGGCTAATTTCCCTCTATGGGCTGGCCGGTGGCTCTCCAGGGTCGTTCTTCCAGGCCACGGGACCTCTGGGGGAAAGACTCACAGATGCCGTATTTGCTTGAAAGTCAGAAGCTCGGTCTCCTTTGGAGAGGGAGGCTGGGGCTAGAAGTTACAACCCAGCTCGGAAGCAGAGCAGGTGGCAGAAAGACCCCAGGGCAGAGATCTAGGTGACCCCAGCTAGAGTTCTGGTGAGCCGCTCACTGACGCTGGCAGACCGACCATTAGGGGCATCAGGTCCCCAACAGAGGTATTAGATCCCCAGCAGATGCACGCGGACTCTGTAGGTGGGCGGTGGTAGGTGGATCACATTCTGCTGGAGGTACTGGGTACAGAGCTCAGGGTGGGGCTACAGCAGGAATACCACTCCCTTGCAGTAGCGTTGGGCCCCCAGCAGGGGCGCTGTGCCCCTATTAGTGAGTCAGGTGCTGTGTAGCAGGACAATGGGTATAGGTGGGTTCCCCTCAGCAGTATCGCAGTCCCCCGTGTCACCAGCCAGCAGGGCCCTTGGAGCAGTCTGCTCTGTCTCCATAGCTTAGCTTGTCCAGAGCTGCCCACAGTTCACTGTGGCTCGGCTGCTCACTGTGCTGATTGAATGAGATGTCCCCAGTAGTCTCTGACATTGAGAATATAGTGCCCAGGGCTGGAGAGATGGCTCAGCGGGTAAGAGCACTGACTGCTCTTCCGAAGGTCCTGAGTTCGAATCCCAGCAACCACATGGTGGCTCACCACCATCCGTAATGAGATCTGACTCCCTCTTCTAGGGAGTCCAAAGACAGCTACAGTGTAGTTATATATAATAAATAAATAATTAAAAGAAGAGAATATAGTCCCCGGGGGTGGCCCTGTTTGAGAGGTTTAGGGGGTGTAGGCTCACTAGCAGAAGCACCCCCACTGAAGGCGGTCTCTAGGAGTTTAAACACTCAGCATTTTGAAGTCATTTCTCTGTATTTCTTGCTGTGCTTCAAGATGTGAGCTCCCAGCCACTGTGTCTGCTCCGCCATGAGCACGCTCATCCTTCTGTAACCATAAACCCGAATAATAAAGTTATTAATGTATCTATTAATGAATAGTATTATGCATAGATTTATCACAGCCAGAGAGAAGTAGCTAAAACACCCGCACCTCGGGGGTTTAGCTGTGCGGTGGCGGGCCGTGTCAGCCCCCCAAGAACAGGAGTTTTCCTTTGCTCTGAATCCTGGACCAGAGCTGTGACAGTTTTCTGTCTCCCTGGGAGAAGCGCTTGCTTCTGCCATCTACTCCGTCCAGCAGTGAGCTCAGTGAAAATCACCAAGAGGCAACGAGTCAGGCGGAGACAGGAGCCTTTCTGTTTACAACACTCTGGGCCGGGCGCAAAGGAAGATGGCCAAGGAAGGGGCTTTTTATTTTTTCTTCCCGCTAATGTGTTGTTCATGTCAACTTGCCAGATACCAGAGGCAGAGGCAGTATTTTGCCCCCTCGCTCTCTTCTCTTCCTTTCTCCTCAGAAGCACACCCCTGTAGTGTGGAGACCTCCCCCACCATGGTGGCTCCTCTACCCAGCACAGTCAGGACCCTTGGGGCATTCTCAAGAGTTAGTGCCAGGATTGGGAGCAGTGGGGGCACAGCCTCAGTGGTCAGAAGGACAAGGTACCCGCTGCATCGGAGTAGAGTCCCCACAGAGCCAGGGCCTGCGCGCTTCCTGTCAGCTCCCCGCCCCTGGTCTCCTTGCGCCTCTTTAGGCAGCCAGGTAGACACTTAGGCTGCAAACGGCTCTGGGTTCCCTGCTCTCAGAGCCCACCCTGAAATGGAAACTTAAACCTTCTTTGGAAAGTCGGTTGTGTCGGATGGCATTTTGCTGGGGCAAACATGTGAAGGCGTGTTTTCCAGAAGTGGACACAGTAAAAAGATGTTTTTGCTAACGCAGACCTGGGAAGGGATGTTTCGCTGAAGCAGACACAGGAGAGAGAACGTTCTGCTAAAGCAAGCACGTGAAAGGACACTGATGACGGATTCTTTGCTAACGACACGCACGCATTGGTCCCCTTACACTGCATAGTTGAGCTGCATTTGTCAGGACTCCATAGAGAGAAACTCACTAAAACTTCTGGTGGCGTGCTGGCCGCTTCTTGCCACTTCCGCAAACTCGGGCTGTTTGGAAGTCGTATAAATAAGACTCCCGGACAGTGCCAGGGGCTTGGCTGAGCTTGCTTGTACAGCCAGCTGTGAAATGCTGCTTGATCTCCCCTTCGCTGAGAGAGACGCAGCCAACAACTTTTCCCGGCCTCCCTGCTGGTCTTGGCTGCTCCTGCCGACTTGTGCTGACCCACCCGAGGTCTGGCTGTTACTGCAGAGCCGGGCCACCGCTGCCGATTCCTGTCTGCTATCCTGGCACTACTGACCTGGACTGCTGGTGTATCCATGAAGTGTTTGCGAGTGGATCGAGCCGCCGCTGTGGACCTGTGAACTGAACTGCTGATTTCCTGACAAAAACAGGGGTTTTGCTCCAAAGAACGATTTCTAAGCTCGTCCGCTTCCTCCTGTTTCCTAATAACCTTTCTTTCCCACTACCCCTGGTGGGTGGTGGGCTAGAAGGGAGGTTAAAGCGCGTAAGAGCCATCATTAAAAGTAGATGTTGAAAACAAAATTAAAGTTACACCACCCAGTAAGATCACAGGAGGGTAAAGAATCCAAGGGCTGGCCTTCAATGGAGGGCGGGTCTTTCATTGTGGAGGGCGGGTCTTTCTTTGGAGGGAGGGCCTTTAACTGGAGGGCAGAGCTTTCATTGGAGGGTGAGCCTTTCATCAGAGGGTGGGCCTTTCATTGGAGGAAAGGCCTTTCAATGGTGGGTGGGTCTCTTATTGGAGGGCGGGCCTTTCAACGCGGGGGGGGGGTGCCTTTCTTTGGCTCTGCTCACATCAGGTGACACTGTGAATTCAACCAATGCATCCTGAAGGTTCAAATTCTGTGTCTGAACACGACAGAATTTCAGTCGGGGCAGGAGGGGACTGCAGAGCCCCTGTAGTCTGTGTCCACGTGTTTCTCTTTGCTCTTTTATTAGAGAGGGGAAACAGGCCACCCAGGAAGGTGTCTCCCAAACAGCCCCTAGGAGATGGGCCATTCAGTGTTTTTCTGTTCCCATCCTTGCAGGAGAGTCAGCAGCCCTGACTGGATTTCCCTTCCCAGCACCCCCTCGGCTCCACTCGGGTCTGCAGCCGCAGGAGGATGGTCGGTTGGCGCAGACCGAAGAGAGCGTTGGAGCGTGGTCAGCCTCATTGGACCGGAGGGTTGTCGTGCAGCCCGCTCCTGCAGCACTGCTGGGAAGAGAAGGACAGGACTGTGGGGACGATGGGAGAGCTAAGGTCTGGGTTGGGGACCGCTAGGGACTCAAGGCTCCCCGACACCCCCGTTACAAATGGCCGAATGCTAGAGGAAAAAGTAGTTTGCTAGTTAGTACTTGATCCTTACTGAATGGTGGAGTGTTGGGAGCCAGCGTCCTTTTCCCAGGTGAAGCCATGCTGTGTTCTAGGAGAGAAGGACAGTCACTTCCAGGGCCGCCTCTGTCCACAAACTCCAAGACAACCAGCTGTGTGGGAAAGGCAGAGCTGAAAGGGGAAGTCGCAGGTCGGGGGACCTGTGACCCGTGCTTTTCGGTTCCTCCGAGGAACCTTGTTGGGTCACAGGGCGGGGCCTCTGGCTTCCCTGTCAGCCTTAGAGGCAGGCGGCAGGGAGGCCATTGCATTGGGAGGGGAGCAAGGCGGCTTCTGGAGCCACAGAGCCTGAGTGTCTTGGGGAACAGAGGTGAAGTGAAGCAGGGGGGCTGAGCCCAGGAAGTGAGCCTGTTCCCGCCTCTCCCTACAATTGATTAATCAACGTTCAGATTTTAATAAGTCAGTAGGCCCAGATGTTTCTATTGTATGCTACAAATGTTAATTATCTTCTCATTACTTATTAGCTGGCCTCGTCAGCAACAGTTGCCCCAGAAGCCAAATGCGCCCAAAGCTTCAAAAAGGAGTAGATTAGCTAATGGTGTCTCCTGGCAGTGGGTTCCAAGGTTTCTCAGTGCCTACAAGGTTCTTTCCAATAGCTGTTAGTTTTGGAGAAGAACCCAGTGTCCTCTACACTGGGGACCGCTATAGTTAAGTGCTCAGAGCCTCGGGGACAGACTGACACGAGCAAGCTAACCAGTAATTGGTGTTATTCGATAGCTCCCATGCATGGCCGGGCTTTGAGCGCTCAGGAGGGTTGGTGAGACGCAGGGTCTGGTTCTGAACGGGGAGGATCAGACATCCCCAGTGCTAAGAGGGTCCTTTCTCTAGGCCTTCCCACTCATCTCCTCAGCCGAACCGCTGGGCATTTTATCTGATCCAGGGCTAGACCACTGCACAGGAACTTGTCCAAGTCCAGCTTTGGCGAATGGTGCCCCTTCCTGGGGCTCATGACAGTAGGATATGTGTGGTTTGCTTTAATGAGCAGATCTGAGCCTTGGCAGTGGGTGTGTTCCCGTGCCAGTTGCAGCTGCTGCTAGCTAGCTGCTGAGCGCCCTTGTCAGCAAGCGTGAGGACCCGGGCTGGAACACGAGCATCCGCATACAGCTCTGGGTGCCGAGGTGCATGCCGGACAATCCCTGGGGCTCACTCGATGGTTCTGCCAGTCTAAGGGATGAGTTCCTGCCAGTGAAGGATGCCATCTTAAAGGAGGTGAATGACATTCCTGAGAGTGACACCCAAGGCTGTTCTCCAGCCTCCACACATGCATCCCCTATGTAGCTGTGTGTCCCTACATCGCACACATGCACATGCATGCACAATGCATACATACACACACGTGCACCCATGCACATGCCACATATGAATGTACACACATACAATCTCATATATATATTTTTAAAAGACCAGTATCCAAGGAGGCAGTGGAGGGCTTGTGGGGAAGGGTAGGCATCCATGTTCACCCCCACGTACCCAGCTGTCCAGTTGGCACAGACATCCTGCAGGAGGCTGCCTGCCACTGGGGGACCTGCCTGTCTTCTCCCTCAGAGCTCTGCAACCAGGCCTATTGCAGCAAACACTCACGCCTTGGCTTCCTCCTCTGCAAACCCTCTGCTATTCATGAGGAGTGAAAATAGACAGGGCGAAGAGTAAAACAGATGGGTGTCGTCATTGATCGGGGCAGTTTGTGGCAGTTTTATAGAAAATCATGACCTATTTTTTTCCTGGTGTTGAGGTGCATTGATTTCTGTGTAACCTGTGAAGCAGGATGCATCTGTTTCTCCAGCTGCACTGTGGGACTGACAGAGGGAGGGAGGGAGAGAGAGAGAGAGGGAGAGAGAGAGAGAGAGAGAGAGAGAGAGGAGTGCTGGGCACTGTGCAGTTCTTAGAATCCTCGCAGCATCTGGTAGCTCCCCTCTATGTTCAGTAACTAGTTCACTTATTAATTCATTCTCCCATTCTCCCATCCACCCACCCACCCATCCATCTATCCACCCATCCACGTGTCCACTCATCCATCCATCCATCCATCCATCCATCCATCCA